>JAQMYL010000033.1:21369-31369 GCA_030014365.1 Clarias pachynema | reverse complement strand
ATAAATATCCCAATTTGATATATATTTTTTAGGTTTCGTTACAATTCTAAATAAATTGAGCTACCACACAGGATGCTGTGCTCCCTGCCAGTGTGTGAATGGTGTAGAGCACCACCTGTAGGTTCATAGAGGGACTGCAACATATTACCATCTCAAATGCAAAGATAAATACATGGAAAAAGTAATTGGGGAAAAAAAAAATCAGTTTTAGGGTCAGTGTGGTGTTACATGAATCGCTACACAAAAGAATCACGATACATCAGTATAATACACTTTCCATCTCTTATGTTTAACCTGCAGGTCTAGAAATCTTAGGTTATTCCTGCTGTAGAAACCTTTTTCATTCACAAAGACACAGAGAAATATTAGCTTCAACATTTTCTCCACTTATAAATACGCGTTATAAGACCAGGGAGGAGAAATAACTCACACTGTTGAGTTATTTATATTATAAAACTCACAATCTTTTCATTTCATTGCCTTATTTAAAAAAAAAAAAAAGTTTTGGCTTAGTGAAGGGAGAATCCAGAGGGAATTGTTGGTCTTTTTTTTTAAAACAAATTCTAATCTCTCACTCTCTCAGTTTCTTTGTCTGTCTGTCTCTGTTTCTGTCTCATGACCACATCAGTGAAACTGTACTTTACATAATTTGCATAGTTTGTATAATTTGCTCTGTATGTAGTGTCTGTTACGTCTGTACTGCGTCACACTTTTTCTCAGAATGATGACAGTGTTGTGTTAAAAATCATTGAATGGCCCCGAGTGCAGCAGCGGAGACGAAAGTCATCAAAGAAATAATTTGTCCAAAGCGTATTTTCCACAGTGTCAGACGGTGAAACATTACCGAAATACTGTACAGAGAATAATCAGTGATGTGAAAAGACCGGGCCTTTCATATGTAAAATGCTCACTAGGCACTTTCACACAGAACTTGCACGATCAAGCAGAAAACCCTCAACATTCCACTTCCTCTAGCGATTGCTAATTCACATCGAACCCATCAATTCAGCATTAAGCCGCCTCAGTGGACTGAGCAGCTAACTGAGATCAGTGTAAAAGAAAGAAATGTAGGAGTTGACACGGGACGGCAGGTAGAATATGGATGTCAGAGTTCAATCAAATGCAAGGTAATGTTAGCATATAAAATAACATTTGTCACATTAGCATTTTAGCTAAACTAAAGCTAAGCTAGCCAGTTTGTGGTAACTGAAGTAAGTAGGAGTGTTCCAACAAGAAGGCTCTGTTCGCTCCAACTATTTCCCCATTTTTGGATTAACCGGGGTTTAGGCACAGTCAGGTCCTGCCACACCTCCCACAGTTAAACTTCAACACCGCTCTTCAGAAAACCTATGGTGATGTCACTTAGGGTTTGTCCAGTTCTTTTACAGTCTGTGCTGGTGAGGAGCGTAACAGCGCTAAAGACATGCTGCCTTTAAATCCCGTCTTCGTGCTCTGGAATTGGATCTGGTTTTGATCCTTCAGTTCATTGTTGTTGAAGCACTATGGCTGTAGTCTGATCTACTCTACAGTAGAAATATGTGGTCTAATCTACTCTATAGAAGATATGACGAGATCTTGTTGTCATTGTAGTGATAGAACAAAATTTATTTGGTAGCTCTCAGAGACCAGCAGCAATAAGAAATGTAAGAATAAACAAAAGAATAAACAAACAATAAACAAGATAATTGCACTAAAACATAATAAATAAATATATAAGTGGTCTGATCTACTCTATAGAATATATGTTTGTTAGCTGCTAACTGTTTACTGTTTAAACCTCTTGATTGCATGCATCAGGTATCTCAAACTGTCAGACCCTAGTTCTGTGATGTAGGGGTTCTCCCTTTCAAACAGATCTCATCCCACCCGTCACTAGGGTTAGGGTTAGGGTTAGGCTTCCATTTTAAAGGCACAACAATGACCCTCGAATCGGCCTCTGTTTCTTTCATACAGACTGCAGAGGAACGTTCTCGCCTTGAACTGGCTGTGTGAGAGGGGCTAAGGTTAAAACATTGAAAAGTGGATTGTGCATCAGTGTTCTGCTGTGTTGCATGTGGAGTAGTTGCATTTTTAATCACACTTTAAGATGGCAAGTTTAAAGTGACTTTCTGTAGCTAGGTGCAGCATTGTCATGATTTAAACCAAGAACGAGAAGTGCTGATTAACAGTGGTTTGTTTTCCTGATGTACATCTGTGTATCTGTTTTAAATGCTTCAGGTTTTTGAACTGCTTCTTGATAGAGCAATTTAAAACAGGATGTTTTGTGGCAACAAAAGTTTTAATATCATTTAATTAGCTCTTATTTATACTTAGCAATTGACACTGGTAATGGTTTGTGTATTATTGTAGTTAAGGTATGATGTCTGTAGTGTAGTGTTTATCTTACTGCATTATGCTGTTCATAATTCAAATAATGTTCCTTTTCTAAAAAGTCGCTGCTCAGATTCTTATAATCGTGCTGTAATTTTGGATAGTTAATGCTAATCTCAAGCTATGTTTCAAGACACCAGCACCATACAGACCATAACCAGAACTTTATGAGCTGCATTTTATCACCTGTTGTTGTGTTGTGTGTTCTGAATAGAATGTCCGATGTGTACCCTGTGCCTGCAGGTGGCGATGTCTCCTGGAGAGGACGGTCTGATCGGGATCCCATTCCCTGAGCACAGCAACGAGCTGTTGTCGCGCCTCAATGCTCAGCGCCGCTCTGGCCTGCTCTGTGACCTGACGCTGACATCCCGTGGTGCTCGCTACCCCACACACCGGGCTGTCATGGCCGCCGTCAGCCTGTATTTTCGGCGCCTGTTTGGGGCAGAGGAAGTGGGTGAGGCTGGTGAGGTGAGTGATGGCTGCAGCGTGTGCCAGCTGGACTGTGTGTCCCCAGATGCTCTGGATGCTCTGCTAGAATTTGCTTATACAGCTACATTAACCATTCGCTCATCTGGCATGCGTGAAGTTCTTGAGGGGGCACAGTTGCTTGGCATCCAGTGTGTAGCTGATGCCTGCCGCCACATCTTGGGCGAAGTGGGAGAGAGTGGTGAGCTGGGTGGGGAGGGTGGAGAACTGGGTGGGGTGGCTGAATTGGGTGTGGCCAACAAGGAAAAAGCAAGGCAGGTCCACAACAAACAAAAAACACCATCACGCAGGAAACAAGACCGTCGCAGCTTAGAAAAGGCAGTGTCACCTGTACATCTGGCATGGAACAGACAATCCCAGGAGGACAAGCCCAAATGTGAAGCTCTACCAACACCTGAGAATAAACCACGCCTACCACAGAATGGAGCTTCACAAAGTGTGCTCATGAATGGAGGAGCGCATTGGCATCTGCAGCCACCTGAAGAGGAGGATGAGTCAAAACCTGAGGGTCTCACACCACCTCGGAACCACACCCCCTCTCAGGCTGAATCCACCGTAAGTGGAGCAGTAGAGGGTGTAGCCAGGAAGAGGAAGTCTCAGGCCCCTCAGCAGTGTCCTGTGTGCCAGAAGATAATCCATGGAGCAGGAAAGCTTCCTCGTCATATGAGGACACACACAGGCGAGAAACCATTTCAGTGTATGACCTGTGGTGTACGCTTCACACGGTGAGAACTTTCACCTCGCTCTTTACATTTACTTGTGTTACCATTATTTTAACTGTTATGCTTGGATCAGATTGACTGCAAAAAGAAAGTAAAACCTGTTCTGTAGCTAGCTAACCACACACTGAGTGTAAAGTGTAGAGTTTGGAGTGTAAAGTGTAGAGTGTGTGTGTGTGTGTGTATGTGTGTGTGTGTGTGTGTGTAATTATAATGTAATAATGTTATCTAATCTGGAATATTATCTAATGCTACTGTACATAAACTACAATGAAACATAAGACAGTGCAGAGCGCTCTAATTAAAACTAATCTAATAGCTGAGAAATGAGGTTAACGAGTGTAGCCTTAACCTTTGAACTCTGGTAAGGAATTTGAGACACAGCTTTTAGATGAGGTGGTGTGTGTCATGTTTCCTCTACAGGAATGATAAGCTGAAGATTCATATGCGGAAACACACAGGTGAGCGACCGTACTCTTGCCCCAGCTGCCCAGCCCGCTTCCTGCACTCCTATGACCTGAAGAACCACCTGTCCCTGCACAGCGGGGTGCGGCCCTTCGAGTGCCCGCTCTGCCACAAAGCCTTCGCCCGTGAGGATCACCTGCAGCGCCACCGTAAGGGCATGGCCTGCCTTGAGCTTCATCCACGTCTGGAGCTCCGCCCACGGCGTGCTCGCCACGCTGCCTCTCCGCACTCCCCAATGTCGCCAGCATCATTATCTCCAACATCCTCTTCATCCACGGCGCCACACTTCCTGTTCCGGGAGGAAGTGGTGAAACCAGGCGCTCCATCACATGGGCCACTGACCCCTGGAGGAATGGTATATCCCAGAATCCTCCAGTGGAGGGTGATGGATGAGAGTGGGGGCACAGGATGGAGGGAGGATGAGGAGGAGTCTTAGTGTGTTTTATGTGGGTGGGGGGAGGGGTGTATCATTTGTTGAGGCTATGCCTCTAATTAAAGACCAGCTTAATGAAAAAATAACTGTATATATATATATATATATATATATATATAACAATCTGAATTCGGAGAAACGGGTACTTTTTATTTTCTTTTTATGTAGTTTTTAGTAAATGGGCTTAATTTTGTTTTTGTGTGTAACGCTAGAATGACGGAGCTTTGGTCTTCTCCTTAGCTTTGTGTCTTTGAGTCTTTAGTTTTCATTTGCATAAATTAATAACAAATGATAGATTAATGTTCTATTCAGGGCCATGAAGTGCAAAATTAAATAATACTGTGAGTTTGGAGTGTAAAGTGTAGAGTGTGTGTGTGTGTGTGTGTGTGTGTGTTTGTGTGTGTGTGTGTGTGTGTAATTATAATGTAATAATGTTTAAACAGTTCTTTTTATTTCAAATCTATAGTACTTGTAGCTTTCTAAGATTCTGTTAAAAAGTGGTTTATTGGCAAACGGCTGACACCTGGTGGTGGAAGATAGAATTGCGTTTGTTTACTTCAACTCCAGTGCGCTTATAAAGTCTCATTTCTGCTTCTGCTTTAAGTCTGTGCTGTAGGTCTTATGTAGCCACATACCCTATGTACGTGTAGCTTATAACACAGCCTGATGTGCACCTCACTAGAAATGTAAATACTCCTCAGACTACAACTGTGATAGGTCCATCTGCATTTACACTTTTATGCTTGCATTTTTTAATTAAGTTGAACCTCATTCTGATCATCTCCTAGGACGTCTTATCTCATTTCTGTGTTGCAGTAATTTCAGTAAAAGTGCCTGTTGTTCAACATCTATTAACTCGGGCTCCAGCAAAATCCAATCAGTTTTCTTTATCATTGTTTGTAGTACATCAAAAACAGTAGAGAGTGGCAAAGAGACTCAGCACAGTGGCATAGGAACCTCATTGGCAAATACAGTGGTACTTCTGCATATGAACGCCCCACCTTAAGACTTTTCACCTTAAGAATTGAAATTTTGCAAGAAATTTGCTGCGGGATAAGAAGCTTTTACAGTACACGGAACAAACCAAACCGAATGCCAGCTATGTATGTCCGTTCAAACCTTCTCGCCTCCAGAACAGATTAAATTTGTATGCTGAGGTTCTACTGTGGTGGTTTATCAGTGTAATTGCAGAGTTACACAGACCTACCAGTGCACTAGTATAAATGTTCCCAATCCCATAGGCCACTTGACGCAGGAGCATAAATCAGGCTTAATACACCACTTCCACTTCCCCAAACTTTGTACAGTGTCCCCAGATTGTACATAAGAACATACACACTCTGCATTTAAATCAAATGTAGTGTTTTGTATTGCTACATTTATTAGTTTCCTTTCTAGCTACAACCTCACATCGAATTGGAAACATACCTTTAATACCATAGCAACCAAAAATGTTAGCCTATCAATAATCCACCAATCAACTGCAATAAAGGGCTAATCACTTAGCATTTAAGTGGGTTGGCATAGCCAACACTTAGCAAGCAACTTGAATATGCTAATATTTCAATGTTAACATTTTCATTCTTACAGATTTTTGACCTTTAAATCTTTGAACTTTGACCATTTTGACCTTTAAATCTTTATCATGGCAGACAAATTGCAAAAGTCTAGCAACCAAAAAAGTTAGCATAACAGCATAGCATAATCATTTAACATCTAAAGATTTTAACCTTTACATATTATAAACTTTTAGACTTAAGCATTACGTGCTTAACCTGTACACACTTTAAGATCAATCAATAAAACAGTTTAATGTTGCTTAACACTTTTAGGATTTTTAGGTTCTGTCAAACTAACACTTCTAGTTCATTCACAAACTTTGGCTGTCTAGATTTTTTTTTTTTTTTACTTTCTTTTACACATGTTTACTTTTGAGCATAACACCATGACAGGGAATAAGTCTAGTAGAGTTCAGTTCAAGTTCAGCATCAGTTCACTAACTGTAAGTGAGTTTGATAACTAGGCAGTGTGCTAATTAGCGTAGCTCACCAAAACAAGATTGCTAAACACATAATAGAAGAATCACACAGAATCAAGTGAAGTGGGATGCTAAAGGATACAGGGAGACAGGAAGTGTTAAGTAGAGTTGGAACACAGTTCAATTCCTGCACAATGAGTTTAGCGCTTAAACAGGTAAAGCTGTTTCTTCTTCTTCTTCACTCTGTATATAAATATAAACTGTAGAGGAATCTTTGGGTTTATTTATTTGAAAAATATTTAATATTTGATCATGCGCGCGCACACACACACACACTGCTGTTTTACTCTCTGTGGTTAGGGATCCCACAGTGATGAAGGAAAGGCTTAAATCCAGTAGGGGGCGTCGCACTCTCACAAACTAGCATTCACAGGTTCTAGTACTTTACAATGTTTGTGTCTTTCACATTATGTATCAAAGTGTATTTAATGCAGTAGTGCTCTGAGTCCACTATTAACACTGTAGTAAAGCGGTGTTTCATTAGGAACAGATGGAAACTGGCCATCTAGATCAAGAGACAACTTACAACAGAATGCAATGACTAGTGTGCAGTCGCTAAGACTATGGCACGTCACAGCTGTCAGAATGCATTACTTTCCTCTCAGAGTGTAAGTGGAGCTTCACTGTTCTACTGGATGAGCATTCGATTCTGCAGATGCTCATTTTATGGCAGAGTTAATACTTTTCTGTGATCCTGGAACTGTTGGGGCGGAGCTTGCTCTTCCCAAATACCACTGATCATATTCAGTCTTTACAAAATAGCAACCCTAACCCTAGCATTTTAGTCTTTGGTCAAGTTTTTAGTTTCTCCGGTGACTCTGGAACTCTTTGGTATCTCAGACTCTCTGGTTTCTCTGGACATACTTGGTTCCTCAGACAGTTTTCTCTGTCAGGTGATTCCAGGACTCTGTGCTCTCTCTCTCTCTCTCTCTTAATACTGTAAGTTCATTTTGATTAGTTTCACAGATGAATCTTTTTTTCTTGTATGATAAACAGAATCAGGCATGTGTGTTTTAAAGAAGCGTTTCAGAGTTGTTTGAGTAAAAACTGCTTTTTTCTCAGTTTCTCAGGACCTATAAAGCAATGCACTGAAATGATTATGTAAATAAGAATGTAAATGAGAATGCAAAATAGTATGCCCCAGGAGTGCTGAATATTTGTCCCTGGTTTATTTTTTGGAATACAGATATAATATTTGAAATTCCTTAACAAATGATTAGAGACGTTTATATTATATAATATTATAGTTTATTACACAGAAGTGGGTGTTTATGAGGGGATTAATAGGTATTTTTATGACTGTTCATAACCAGAAATAATTACATGCTGTACATTGTCTCGTCTCTGATGTAAACATTCATGCTTAATAAAGAGAGAACATTCTTGAAGAACCTCTTATCTTGATTATTTATATGCTGGTCATGGGGGACGTGAGCTCCCACTCATTTACCTGCTTCCTTATCATGTTTATGTCACATGAAGATAAAGTTTTGTTTCAGGTGTGAGCTTGAAACTGTAAATGGGCAAATGGAAAACATAACCAGAAGCGATTTATTTAGTTATTTATTTATTTGCAAAAATGTGAGAGTATATCATGCATAGACTGGTTGTTTTTAGAAATATTCTTCATATTTGTGTATTTCTTTTTAAATCCAAAAAATTTGCTTAAATTAGATTTTTCTTTGGACAGAAGATTTTAGGTGTGTTATCACCACCTGGTGGCCTGGAGTGTGGATCGGTAGTTAGACATGCTCCTTACTGTAAGAGTCTTATTTAAATATTTTGTTAATGTCATGGAAATACTCCATGCAGTCCATATTCTGAAACAATATTTCTATATTCTGAAGCCTAATATTCCATGATGTATGCTGTGCTTGTGGAAAAGTGCTATTTTATTTCAGAAAGCTCAAATTATTGTTCTGCATCAAGCAAAGACAACAACTATTGAAATTAAGATGAAATGTCTGGCCTTGGATTAAGAAATGTCCACGACATAACCCTAGGAGGATAGTGCTGAACCCCCGTAACTTCACAGAAGAACTGTGGTCAGAAAAACATCCTGAATGAGTGTGATGGAAAATTATTTAAACACCTAGTGGTATGGTAAAAAAAATGTACAGTGGACACAAAAGCTATGTTTAATAGTGAAAGTAAGAGTCGTTTACACACTTGCACGCACACACACTCACACACACACACACACACACAAATGAACAGACACAATGTAATGAGAACTCATCTCATTATACATTTGTACACTCATGCACATTTGCACTCACCCTGGACATTTCTGGACATTTATAGACATTTATATTCATTTCATTTTGCACATTTTCCATTTTTGCATATTTGTATAGTTATTACTGTGTATATTTTGTACAGCTAGGTGTTTTTATTTATATTCTTTCTATATCCTATATTTTATATTTTATATTCTATTCTTCTCATCTGCAGTTTTTCTATAGTTTAGAAAGAAGGTCTATATATTTCATTATTTATTTCCATTCCCTAATTTATTTCTATTTCTATTGATAATTTAGATTTTAAAGGTCACGAGCGGTCATATAAGCATTTCCCTGCATATCGTATTGTGTATGACTGTGTATGTGACGAATAAAATTTTTATTTGGTTTGAACTCACAGGATTGGGACTAAACAGCTGTGTGTCCATAAGAAAACCACTTGTTCCAGGCTTTATAGAACAGTTCGACTCTACTGTCAAGAGTACAAGATCTAAACCAAAAATCTAATAGGTGCCAAGTTTGAGAGTGTTCATGGTGACTATCCACATATGAATGCATGTGGGTGTACGGAGATGCGTCTGTTGTTGTTGAATGGGATTAGAGGAAGTGGGTTAACCTGTGTTTAGGTGCTCTATATCTTCTTTCTGTTGGTAAAATGTGTATGACCTGTAGGTAGCAGTTTTACGAGCTAATCATGTATTCATCACGACTGCTCCGACCTTTTTTTTGCTTCTTCTTTTTTTTTTTTTTAACTTTCAGTAACTTTAAACCAGTAAATTCTTCACCATTGATCACAGTAGGTACGACAGATATATTTCTATTTCGATTGGTATACAATGGGCACACAATCCGACAGTTCTAGGATCCAAGCTGGCCAAGTAATACCCTAAAGGAGAACAAAGGGCATAGCCTGAAGCGGTGGCCCGGGAAAAATGAGCCAGCATCAGGATCAGGATGAGAGCCTGTGCACACCACACACCTCTGTCTAGCATCGTGCTCACCAACATCCAGTCACTGGAAAACAAGCTTGATAATCTTAGCACCAGGGTAAAGTTCTAGAGAGACATTTAGGACTACAATTACCAACACATAGCTTAAGAAATGAATAGTTATTTGAATCTTGAACCCAGCGGAACCGGACCATGCTATCCAGCTTGTGACACTACAGTTAAATAATTAATTGAGTTTACACTATTATGAGTCTTTTATCCTCAGTGCTGGTGTTGCATAAAAAAAAAACTAAGAA
>JAQMYL010000032.1:238624-253721 GCA_030014365.1 Clarias pachynema | reverse complement strand
TAACATCACTTTTACTCCACATTTAGATTCACTGATGGTGCAGATTAAACTTCAGACAGAGATCTAAGGACTGCAGACTTCACTTCAGTAAATCCAGACAGTTTTGTGTGATGATGTGATCTGGAGAGACACACAGACGGACAGACAGACAGACAGACGGACAGACGGACAGACAGACAGAGGACGTTTTGTGTGAGACTGGTTTCTGGTCCTCCAACCTATGAAGTGTAAAGATATCACTGAGAGAGTGAGTTCTGACTGATGTACCGACAAAAACTCTCTTTTATTTAGACGGTTATAGTGCAGATATAGAATATTCTTCCCCATGAGTGAAGGCTCATAAACACCATCATAAACTGTATATATTGTATAACTCAGGTGTGAACACATGACTGTAGACGCTGATGTATAAAGTGGACACTGTGTGAATCAGGACACATCCAGGATACAATACAGTCATGTTCATGCTGCCCACATACTATACTAATAATAGCTTTTATTCATATTGTATTATCACACACACACACACACACACACACACACACACACACACACACACACACACACACAATACATTTAATTAATAAATGAATACATTTATAAATCAAGACTAACACTGGGTCTTTGTGCCTCTCTGTTCTCTAGTAAAATCCTGATCATAATGTATTTATAGTTAATCTAATCCCTGAGCACAAATCAAATCAAGTCCTCACTTTCTTTATAACATTGAGACTGAGCTCACTAATCTCAAATCATACACACATAACATCATAGACTCCATCTGAAAAACAGCAGATGATGATAAATACACAGAGAGACGAGTGTTTTAAGGGGAACCAACGTCTGAGTCCACAGCTCGGTCAGTGTGAAGAGTGAGAATGGAGTGTGTGTGGGTTTGGGACACGGCCCACGCCTCAGAGCCTGACACATCACCTCACACACTGTGTGTAGAGTACAGACTCACCAGGAATCATGGCTAGACATGTGTGTGTGTGTGTGTGTGGGGGGGGTTTCGATCAAGATCATAAGACAACAACTAAAAATAGAGGACAGTGCTGACTCAGTGGTCTGATCTAAAGGACAACACATCCATGTGTTCCTGTAAATGGACACCATGAGTCTGGAGCGTGTGTGTGTGTGTGTGTGTGTGTGTGGGTGGGTGTGTGTGTGTGTGTGTGTGTGTGTGTGTGTGTGTTTTCTTGCTCCAGATTCCAGCTGTATAGTGGTAGAGGAGGATCACGTCTACAGTGATGTGATAATTATATGAACTGAACTGTAGTAGACATTACACACAAACCCCAGTTTTGTCCCGTAGCTGACTAGCGTAGATGCTAATCTCAGGAGTAAAGCTAGAAATCCTTGGCCTCCTGACAAACACCTAGCGCTAACACTCATGTAACACTCGCTGCTCTTGTCTACACCCGACTCGTCCTGAATCATTCAGAGCATCCCCGCCCTTACAGCGCCCTCGCATGCACCCCGCGAGAACTCACCTGCTTTTAAATAATACAGGAATCTGAAACTAATCCGCAAATCAGCTCCTGATATCAGGTCACCTGCTGCAAGGTCACCTTCACCTCCACACTACACTGGACTGTAGAAATGAGGAACAGAGACACGTGTAACACTGCTGAAAACTGAACGACAAGAACAAGGAAAAAGGAATAACGGAGCATTATATTTTGTGATGAGAGAAAAAGACAAGAATGATGAGACAAATGAGACGAGACCAAAAATAATACAAGAAATGAGATGAAACACAAGAAGCGGTGATGTAAGAGACTGGCTTTTGGAAATGTCTTTAAACTCGAGAGCTAGCTGCTACAGTAGGCTTTTCTTTGGGACTGAATATGACTAGCTTCACATCACATCACTTCTTTAGTGACATTTATGAGGAATATCACTAGCATTAGCAGGTGTGTGAACAAAATACATATGTATGGTGAAATAAAGTGTGGTGAAATGATAATAATACGCATTTCCTTGATGTAAAACCTGCGATTCCCATGCTGCGATTTCAGGATTTGTGGGGTTAAATGTCTTCCAAGTGAAATTTAGCACAATGTATGAATGCATGAATTCTCCAGGACTGCAGATGGCGCTGTTAGAATTCCATGACCATTTCCATAATTCCAAACAGAAGAATCCCATCTATGCAAAGTTCACCTTGGAGCGTCAGTCGACTAGCGCGTGCTACTCAGTGCTACTCAGTGCTACACAGTGCTAATGTAGTGACGTCATTTTAGTCTGCGATTATGTCACAATGCTTCACGTTAATGACCTCCAAGGCCTCCATGCGGTGGCTTCCTGTTCTGATCTCCAGCTAACTTCACAAACTTACAGACAAGCGAACACACGGATCAGAGCGTGACTGCGCCAGCTTTATGCTGCCAGTGGAAAATGAGCCTGATTTAAAACCACAAATAAATTCAACTTGATTGTGTATAAAGTCCTTCGGTTTGTAATAAACCCAGTCAGTGTGTCGTTATAAACGCCGTGCACAACGTTATTGACATCTGTGTGAAATCTTGAAAAAATTAAAAACTTTATCTTGGGTAAACTGTGCAATCTGTGAAGTGATAAAATCCCAAGTCTTGAGTCTAATCATTCTAAATACGCCTGATGACTGAAGCAGGTGCTCCCCCTTGTGGCTGATTAAAACACTGCAAATGAACTGACTGGTTCAGTAACTTACTTATTTATCGTCTATGGATCTCTATCCTGTATACAGGGCGGAGCCTATCCCATGAGACCTAGGGCAGGAGGTGGGGTACCCCCTAGATGGGGTGCCAATCCATCACAGGGCACACACACACACACACACACACACACACACACACACGCACACGCACATGCACATTCACACACTACAGCAATTTGGGAACGCCAGCTAGCCTAATCTGCATGTCTTTGGACTGTGGGAGGAAACCGGTGAACCCGGAGGAAACCCAACAAACACAGGGAGAACCTGTAACCTCTACTGTACACACCAGAACATCTGTTTTGTTTTCATTTAAAACTATAAACTAACTTAATGATTTAGAATTTCGAGCTTACTGTTTAAATGTAATTGGTTGTACGATATTGTTTACGTCATCTGCTTTGTACAGAAAGTGATATTTCCTCATGTCTAATCTCTCCTGCTACTGTACAAGGTTAGTCTAAATGGTGAAGCTTAATGAAAACACCACTAATGGATGATCAAAGTTACTGAGAACAATAAGAATAATAATATACAGTATCACATAGTGTAACGTGTTCCCAGTATCTCATTATCTTTTCCAAATTCCAGGAAGAGCGACACCTCCATCACAATATCAGTGCAATACACAGGTGTGTGTGATAATGAGTTACACACTGAGTTACAGTTAGTGAAGAACAATACATGAATGAGTTTATAGGAAAATAATCCATGAAAGAGCAGCTCATGAGGGCAGCAGCAATGGGAATTTGGAGAGGTTGAGTACACTGTGAAAAGAATAAGAAGAGGATTTGAAATTAAGAAAATGTTGGCTTATAAATAGTCATGAGACTAGAAAAGAAGATTTGGAAAGGAAAATGTGGGAAATTAGCACCAGAAGGTGGTAACATAATGGATGCCAACCGCTGGTGAACACCAAGAAGACGAGAGTAATGAGGGGCAAAGCGGACTTTCCTGTTACTCACCCATATCGCAGCGCTGACGCTGGAGACTCCTTCCTCAACTCCTTCCTCAACTCCTTCCTCAACGCCCTGTACGGCGAACTGCATGACTCTGTAATAGTGGGATTCCAGTCCAGTTTTCCTGATTATTTATTTAATGAATTAATTAATGAATGAATTAAATGCTTGGACAAGGTGGTGAGGAAGGAGAGCTGGTTCAGTGGTTGGTCTGGAGCTGAACTCTCTCAAGGAAGTGGTGGAGAGGAGGACATTAAACAAAGTGCTGTTCATCATGACCAACCAAGACCACCCGTGCACACAGAAGAATGTGTTCAGTGCAAGACTTCTGTCGCAAAGCTGCTCAACTGACAGACTCAGGAAATCCTTTGTCCCCAGAGCCGTGGGAATGTGGACTGGGAGATCTGCGAGATCTGGACTTCAGGCTCGTCTGCTATATTCTGGAAAACTTGGGATGTTTTTTAAATTTGAATAAAATGAAAACTAAAAGACTTTCACAATTCTATTCACAATAGAACATAGAGAACGTACATGTTTAAACTGAGAAATTTTACACTTTTATCCACTAAATGAGTTCATTTCTAATTTGATGTCTGCTACAGGTAGAAAGTTGGGACGGGACAACAAAGGGCTGAAAAAGCAAGTTTTGAAAAGATTGAGCTGGCAGAACAGCTAGCATTAGCTATAAAAAGGAGAGGCGGAGTCTAGAGAGTTTAGAGAGGCGGAGTCTCTCAGAAGTAAAGATGGTCAGATGATCTCCAATCTGTGAAAGAGTGCGTAAAAAGATTGTGTAATACTTTAAAAACAACGTTCCTCAACATCACATGGCAAAGGCTTTGCAAATCTCATCATCTACAGAGCATGACATCATCAAAAGATTCAGAGAAACTGGAGAAATCTGTCCGTAAGGGACAAGGATGAAGACCTTTGTTGGACGCCCGTGGTCTTCGGGCCCTCAGACGACACGGTGTCACTCATCAGCATCATTGTGTCATTGACATTACTAAATGGGCCCAGAAATACTTCCAGAAACCACTGTCGCTAAACACAATCCACTGTGCATCTGAAGCTCTATCTGCCAACTAAAGCTCTATCATGCAAAAAGCCCATATGTGGACATGGTCCAGAAGCACCGTCGTGTCCTGTGGTCCAAGGCTCATTTAAAATGGGCTGTTTCAAAGTGGAAATGTGTTCTACGGTCAGACGAGTCCAAATTTGATGTTCTTGTTGAAAATCACGGTTGCCGTGTCCTCCGGGCTAAAGAGAGACCTTCCAGAGTGCACAGATGTTGATTATACCAGTAAGAGACGAGCACTGACCCAGCAGGGGAGACGATTACCCACAATTCCGCAGTGTAAGAGAGAGCAAAACCGTTGGCTCAGTTCTGATCATGTGACGCTCGGCATCAAAACAAGAAGCGCATGCGTGATACATGATACTCGTAAACCAAGACTTGTTCATTTTCCAAGTCAAAATTTAAAAAAAAATCTTTGCTGGTCTTGCGGAACACTCGCAAACCGCGTTACTCACAATCCAAGGTCGTAATGTTACCGTAATCTTATGGTCAGTTCTCACATTATTCTATGACTGCTGACTATATGTAAGATATACAGTGCGTGTGATCTATCTATCTATCTATCTATCTATCTATCTATCTATCTATCTCCCGTACCCTTCTAACAGACTTTGGAATATTGCCTTTTATTCCCTTTAGTTCTTGTCTCTGGTCGTCTCTGGAGTTTACCAGAGGGAGGTATCCACTATGTGGCATTAGCGCCACCTTCTGATTTTTATTTTCTATAATAATTTTCAGTCTACAGTGTCCTCACCCTCTCCAACGTCCCACTGATCCTCCACTCCGGGTTCTCCGGGTTATAGGAGGATTTATAACATCAAGGTCTATTTATTTATTTATTTATTTTGTGAAAACAATGGAAGAATTAAAGGAGCAGTAAATAACAACAAACAAGATAAAAAACACACACACACACACACACACACACACACACACAAACACCAGGGAAAAATAAAACACAGTAAAGGAGCTAAAATTGTCCCACGTGACTCACACAAATGCACAACATCTTTTAATTTAATGTTTGAACACAATAAAGGAGCGATGTGCTGTTGTTACTGTTACATTTATGAAGATAATTATTGTGTTTATTATAGATGATGCATCCTGTAGTTAAAAATAATTAATAATGTCTTTGAAAAAACATCTTCAAACTAACTGTGAATAAAAACTCACAGAGCAGAATATTTCAGTAGAGTTATATTATTATTATTATTATTCCACGTCCGTTACGTTTGAACTTGTTCGTTAAACGTTCGGGTGTGACGTCATCCGCCGCGAGCGCAGTGACGCGCTTTCACTTTCCTTTTCTCACCAACAGAAAACAGCAGCGGAGTGTAAGAACACACACACACACACACACACACTAATACACATACACACACACACAAACCCTACACACACAGCGAAATACAGAGAGAGAAGCCTTGGCCGTGTGTGTGTGTGTGTAGGTGTGTAAGTGTAAGTGTGTGTGTGTGTAGGTGTGTAAGTGTGTGTGTGTGTGTGTGTAGGTGTGTAAGTGTGTGAGGCTCTTCACCTGGAAGGTAAGCGCTTTCATATTAAATGTCGGATTTGTTTGCAAGTTGATTAAAGCGGACAGGTGAAGTGTGTGTGTGTGTGTGTGTGTGTGAGACTGAACAGAACTACTGCACTGGTTTAATGTGCCAATAATAAAACTGTGTTCATGGCTGTAATAAAGAGATTCTGATCAGGAAACAATAAGTGAGTGTGTGTGTGTGTGTGTGTTAATATTAGTGTGTGTGTGTGTGTGTGTGTGTGTGTGAGCAGGTCTGGCACCGAGGTGGTGGAATGAACTTTCTCTAGATGTCCGTAGTGATTTTATTTCCCAGCAGTGTTTGACTGGTATTTAGTGAGTAACCCAGTAACCCAGTCTGAGGATCTCTGTCTAATGAGGGAAACTTCAAAGCTTTTGTACGTTGCTCTGGATAAGAGAGTCGCCTGATGCCTAAATGTAAATGTAAATGAGTATGTGTGTTAGTGTGAGTGTGTGTGTATGTTAGTGTATGTTATTGTTAGAGTGAGTATGTGTTATTGTGTGTGTGTGTGTGTGTGTGTGTGTGTGTGTGTGTGTGTGTGTGTGTGTGTGTGATTATATGTGTTAGTGTGAGCATGTTAGTCTAAGTGTGTGTGAGTTTATATTAGCGTTAGTGTCACTGTGTGTGAGTGTCAGTTTATATAGAGTTTGTATAGAGACACTGAAGTTGGGAGAAAATGTCACATCCTCATAAACGAGGATAAATAACAACACGTGTTTCACTTACTAACACTCCACAGCTATTTGTCTACAATTACTATTTGTTTTAAAAAGAAAAAAAACAGTTAGTTTTTTTGCATTAATACTCAGACTTGCTGTCTGTGACTAAAGTCAGTTCATGTTGTCGCTTTGGTTACAGCAGCTATTAACACACACACTCTCACCTGACACTCTTTATTCTCTAAAAATAATCTCAGCTTGTCGTGTTACTGAGAAACTGTACTTTTTTCCATAAATAAAGACTAACTGTACTCTCAGAGTTTCTAATTCCTTTATGCACATTCCATAATTTATCCTACATAATTTATACACTTCATACACTTCTATTATAACTTTTCAGCTTTATATATTGACCATTGGAATATTCTATCTTTAATTTAATTTTACTCTCTAGTACAATTTTATTTTCCACAGGGAAATCCATGAACAGTTATATAGTCATTTCAGTGTGTATGTGGCAAATAAAATGAGAATTTGTTGCACATGATTATTTAATCCATTCATATGGAGTAACCAGTCAGCTGTGAGATTTAAACAGTGCGCTGGTGTAAACATTAATATTACATATTTACTGTATATACAGTGTATATATTTAATATTAAACCAAGAACGTAATGAAGAAAAATTGCAATGTAAAGTAAATACAAATACAGTATATATAAAAAAGTAATTAATGCGTTACGTAGTTTTCATATTAATATATGTTGGGATAGGCTCCGCCCACCGCGACCCTGAATACAGGATAAAGCGGTGTGGATGATGAGTGAGTGATGATCGTGTCCATGTTGCAACAGCAAAATTTAATTTTTTCCATTTAAAGACATTTATTTCACAGAAGCACATTTTTATTCACCGGTTTCCCATCTGAACCTTATGATTTTACTTAAGTGATAATTCTGGCTTTAATTCAAATTAATTGCTGTAATAATGATTTTGTCCCAGCATACTCAAAGTGTGTTTGTTTGCATCGCTCACGTCATTACACACAGCTCCTTATTTGTGTAATGACGTTTCCCTACAAAAAAAATCCACAGATAACAATACAGATGAAGTGTTAATGCTGTCTGGTGTGGATAAAATAACGTAAAGGATGAACAAGGGCACTGCATGTGATTTGCACTCACTCTTTCCTTTATTCTTCCTTTGTTTTCCCTAATTATCTCTGGTTAGGATGGCTGAGGACGCGAGGACGATCCGGGTGAGTGGGCTGCCGGAGAACGTTTCTGAGAATCGGCTCATAGACAAACTCCAGATCCATTTCCTGCGTAAAAGGAACGACGGAGGCGAAATCTGCTCGGTCACCGTCTCCAAAACGGCGCCTGGTACAGCCTTCATCACGTTCGAGGAGGGAGGAGGTGAGAGGTTTTTATATCAATGGTGAATAAAACTGTTTTTTTTTGTAAAGAATGGAATAAGACACCAGGTGTGTGTTTATGATCATTACATCGTGTATAAAGTCTAACTTTAACCGTTACACATTAAAGCCTTGGCTTGTGTATTAGTGACTATACACCCTAACACAAAGTGTGTTTTTTCCTTTATGTATCTGATGTACAGTAACTCTCTCTCTCTCTCTCTCTCTCTCTCTCTCTCTCTCAGTTGCCTTGAGACTCGCTCAGAGAGGAAAGCAGACCTTTAAAGTCAATGACAAAATCTACGACATCAGCATCAGCCTTCACCAAGAAGGAGTGGATGTGGATAAAGTAACAGCTGTTTCACTTTCATTTAGATTCACTCTTTAAAGATATCGCTGATCTTAAACGTACAACATTTCAAATTTCCTCTTTTTCCTCTTCCTCCTCCTCGTCCACCTCTTCCTCCTCCTCGTCCTCCTCTTCCTCGTCCTCCTCGTCCTCCTCAGGTCCTGTTGTCTCTGTCAGTGCTGGTGGACTACAGGAAGCTTCCAGGAGGAAAAAACTCTCTTCAGTCGTTCCATAAAAGTTTTCCAGGAGTCCGTTTGTCTTTCGATGATCAGAGAGAGCGCTGCACTCTGATAGGGAGCTACAGCGAGGTTCAGCTGCTCATCAACCTGCTACTGGAATCACTGGATCAACTGGAATCGCAGGTATTAATTAAACCTTTACATTTTAAAGCCAGTGCTTGAGTTTTTTAGTTTCAGTTGCAGTGCTTTGCGAAAGTATTCAAACCCCTTGAACTTTTATGCATTTTGTCAGGTTACAACCACAAACATAAATGTACTTTATTGGGATTTTATGCGACAGACCGACACAAAGTGGCGCATCATTGTGAAGTGGAAGGAAACTGATCAGTGGTGGGAGGAAGAAAGCCAGTGTTGAAGAAAAGCATAATCAGTCCTGTTTGCTGTGTCCACACATGGCTTGTTGCAAACTGCCATCTGCAAACGGGACTTCTTATGACTTTCTTCTTGTCACTCTTCCATGAAGGACAGATTTGTGGAGGTCACGACTAACAGTCGTCCTGTGGACAGATTGTCCCACCTGAGCTGTAGATCTCTGCAGCTCCTCCAGAGTTCCCATGGGCCTCATGGCTGCTTCTCTGATTAATGCTCTCCTCTCTCGGTCTGTCAGTTTAGGTGGACGTCCATGTCTTGGGAGGTTTGCAGTTGTGCCGTACTCTTTGGATATTTTTTTATAACCTAACTTTGCTTTAAACTTCTCCACATCTTTATCCCTGACCTGTCTGGTGTGTTCCTCTGTCTGGTGTGTTCCTCTGTCTGGTGTGTTCCTCTGTCTGGTGTGTTCCTCTGTCTGGTGTGTTCCTCTGGCTACCCCAAAGGGTAGAGGGGGGCGAATACTAATGCATGCCACACTTTTCAGATTTTTATTTGTAAACAAAATTGAAAACCATTAATCATTTTCATTATTTTCTGTTGGTCTGTCACATAAAATCCTAATAAACTACATTTACGTTTGTGGTTGTAACCTGACAAAAAAAATGTGGAAAAGTTCAGGGGGAATAAATACTTTTGCAAGCCATCGTAAACATGAACTATAATTTTATGAACACATTATGATCCGCGTATAAACTTTTATAATCTCTCTACATAAAAATGCACTTAGACCTTTATTAAACCTGCATGGAGTAAAATATATTCTTACAGATTTTATTTATATAATGTATTTTTTTGCATAAATATATAAAATATACCAAAAGCACTTTGATGCATTTTTGAATTCATGTAAAATGTAATCATGTTATTTAGAAGAAAAAATACTTTTAAGATTTTTATGCTTTTTGTAAGAGTTTGTGTTAATACTAAACTCTGCTTAATGTTCCTGCATTAAACAAACCCTGACGCTGCCGTTGTCTCCTGAAGCTGAACGCAGATATCATGATGTACTGAAAGCTGTGAAACTGCCTGTGTGATTCGCATCATTAAGTTTTTTTTACTGCTCTAACACTAACAAAAATAATAACAATATTCACCCAGGACCCGAGTTCAGGTGGTAAACCATCACCAAAGACAGAAAGCAAAAAGTCCTATTGCTCCCCCCTGGAGATCTCACCAAACAGCCCTTTAGGGGCAACTGAAGACCCCAGGGTGGAGGAGCACACCGTGCTGAGTGACGTTTCATATCTGGACCTGGAGAGTGACAGAGGGAAGACAGGTACGCCCCCTACAGGCTTTCAGAAACTCTAATAGAGTTAAACATCGTCCTAAATAAAAATGAAGAAAGTAAAGAAAAACAAAGAAAGAGGGAGTGTTTGAACTTCATGGTTATGTACAGGATCTCGTGATGTCATCATGAGTCCACATCGGTGGAAAGGAGCTTTGGGGTTACAATTAAAGGAGGCGGAGTCACCATTTGTAAAGAATAAGTGAAAGAATCATGTGGGGGGAAAAAAAAGGAAATTACCGTCATGCAATTGAGCATCAGAGCCGTGTTGCAGTTTCCAGTGAGCATAAGAAATGATGGTCTACTTCCTTTTACCCCTGCTAGTGCAGAATATTAATAACACATACAGGATGTAGTTTATGTAACATACAGTGATACTATGCTAAGTGAACTATATGCTTATTCTTTAAAGGTTTACCTCTGCCAGGTAGTTATGGTGATCATGCATCACGTGCAGCTTTATCAGAAGACAAATGGGTCTCGCCGCCAGATATCAGCGCCGAGTTCGAAGACTTTTCCCTGATTGTCGATTCAGACATCTTCCATTATATCCATAAATTCTGCTCCAGAGAGTACCAAAGCATCCTCAGGAGCCACAAGGTGGAGGTTCTGGATGTCAACTGTGACGACATCACAACTTTGTACCTCGAACCAAAAGCAGCCCTGTCTGAGCACGACATGAGTTCTGTTCTAAAGGCCCATCAAGATCTGGCACACCTGTACCAGCAGAAGGAGTCGCAGTTACGCAGGGAGCACGTTTATAAGCAAGGAATTCCAGAGAAGGAGCTCACAAACGCTCTGGAGTCGCTTAGGACGAGGCTGCCTAAGCTGATGATCAACGAAAAGGACAGGAATGTGTACATGATTGGAAGCGTAAGTGATGTATCTGAAGCAAAGCAGTTTCTCAACGATGTACGAGGGCTCGGGGTGGAGAAAAAAATCCAATCAGATCATCCGTTTGTTCCGTCTCAGTCCAAAAGTACCTTCTCGAAACATGAAAGTTCAGCATGGTCAGGGCCATCAGGCATCTTATCAACATCGCTTCAGAACCCTGATGATCTGTTCAGGCCAAAAAGGGACAGACAAGATGCAAAGATGCAGAATTCTAGCGAGAGAAGACAGACTTCTGTGGAACTGAAAAGTTTTGAAGACCGTTCACTCACTGGACAGTTTAACTTCTCAAGCCAAAGACTCGGGAAGTCAACAGAAGACATATTCTCTCCCAGAAGAAATGACGTTTCAGAAGAGAGACATGTCGCAAGTGATCTAGAATGGATGGATCATGGTGGCTTAGTGGACAAAAATAAATGCGCAGATTCTCTCTTTGAATCGTCCAAACCTTCTGCTCCACTCCCCATTTTAAATACAAATGAAAAATTATTTAATACATCAGACATGCATTCAGACTCGAAGGTAGCTGGCTCAGAGACACAAATCACATCAAGTAAAGGGTCCAAGACCAAACAACCTGAGGCTGCGAAGGAACGAAAAATGGCTGCGAATCTTTGTTTGGAAATGTACAGGAGCTCAAACGATTTACCATCTCAGAAACAGACAGCTCCCAAACTGGATGAAGTCGCAGATGTGAAGGAGAGAATGTTTCCTGACAGCGGACAGCCACGATCTCTTCCTCTTATCTCGACATCATTGAACAGTAACCTGGATCCAAACACTTTACTTGGTATTGCGAGTGCAATAACCAGCCCTAGCAAGATGAATTTCCAGGACAGGAAACCTGCATTGACTCCAGCTTGCTCGAGTGGAGACCAAGGTGCCAAAAGTCTTCCCATCATGCCTTCAGGATCAACCCTGACAACAGCCAATAGCCAGAGTTCTCAGACGAGGGAAATTGTTGCTATAGATATAGCTTTGCCTTTTAAACTGTGGTTATATGTTATGGCAGTTTATAGAACTGAAATCGATCATTTGACATCTGACCTACAAGTTAAAGAAAAGATGGATAAGGACGACATCACGTTATGTCTAAGAGGTGTAGACTCGGAAAAGGTGAGCGAATGTCACCAGGGCTTGAAGGGTCTCTTTGCGGCAGCTGAAAAAGACTTCGACGTAAGAACGCTACCGCTGTCTACACTTGGAGTGTCGAACTGCAAGGATAAGACCTTGCTAGATTTGTGTAAATGCATGAGAGAGCACCATAAGATGGTTAAGGTTCTAGTAATGTCCAATGATGTGATGATCCTTGGCCCTAAACCATCATGTGATGAGGTAGAGGCCACTATGATAAAGGTCTTCCATAAAGATGGAACGTTGGAGAAATCTCCCAACCAGGATACTTCCCACACCAGCAAAGCATCTGACAATGATCTGAAACTGCTTGGTGACAAGACGACAACATCAACAAAACCACATAGCATCATTACCAAAGATACATCTAACCTAATACCTGACCAGAGTGTTTCTCATTCCTCAAAAAATCTTCCTCAGGCTTTAACAAACCAAACTAGAGACAACCAAGAACAAGACAATCAAAGTGTGAGCCAGAAGAAGATAAAAAATGAAAAGTTAGAACAACTGGATAGGAATGATTCTACCTTGATTCAGGGAGATGGTGGGAGCATGAACAAGAAGAATGAAGAAACCTCATCTGGCAGCATCATCACCTCAGGAGAAAGTGACAAGAACAGAGCTCATACGAGCATCACTGCTCAGAGCAAGGAAACCTCTACTCAGCAAATGAGCCCAGGCAGCTCACAGGACCAGGGGTCACCTCGAGTCCCAGAACCCGACAACGACACCCTGACGTCACATGCAAGCGGAAACCAGAACCTTCTTTCATGCTGTGTGTGTAAAAAAGAGTACAGCACAGGTATACAATTAGCATGTGGCTTTAACTTTTGCCCCAAGTGTGAGAACGAAGTTCACAACACCTGCAGAACCTGTGGTACCTCTGGCTCTGGAATCAAAGGCACAATGTCTGTTCAAGAATCAACAATAACTATTCCTGGATTCAACAGAGACACAACCCTGAAGATTGTCTATGACATACCTGATGGTGTTCAAGGGGTAAGATATACTGTTATACTGTTATAGAAATCATCTCATTAGTTATAGACTGTAACCTCTGGTGTGTTGTAATGAGTGTTTTGCCCAAACTCATGGTCTCTCCACAGAAGGATCATCCGTGCCCAGGGGCGCCGTTTAAAGGCAACAGATTTGAAGCCTTTTTACCTAGTAACAAAGCCACGGAAAAGCTTCTGCCTCTTCTGCAGAAAGCATTTCATAAAGGACTCACCTTCACCGTGAAAGCAGGATCTTCGAATGATGATGGAGGGAAAGAAGGACGAGTGGTTTGGGGCAGTATTCCTCATAAAACCAGGACAGAAGGAGGCACATCTAAGTGAGTATATCTTCTCTTTTAGGTGACTCCATCTTTCAGACCTGAACAGCTGTATTTAATATAACAGGTTCCTGATGGTGACTCTGAATGTATACAGACATTATGTTTATGCTAATTGCTAGTTTTTCTTCTGCTCAAGTTGGACAAGTTTAGGATGCAGATCCAGTGTTTCTGAGGACTGAACCAAACACTTGAAACTGATCGCAAATAGAAGACAATAAAATTAACCAAAGTTCAGCAACTTCAGGTTCCTAAACATGAGCCATTGGTACTTCTGTAGAATTATCATCTTATCAAACCAAATATATTATGTAAATTATTAATATAAAGAAGCTCTTTGGATGAAAGAGAGAGAAAGAGAGAAAGATGAACATTTTGCATAACTTCATGCACAAAAGTGATGTATGAAATTGTGCAATCGCTCACACAGCTGGAAAGGTATTCATCTGTGTGAAAACAAACCTGTGACTATAAGCTCTGCCCACAAACGAGCCATCACTCCTGCATGTGGACTCGAGTGTTAGGATCAGGTTTAAATGTTCTTAGCTTCATGTCCAGACCTGCGTAAGCAAAAAAATTATTACATTTTGTTTCTTTATTGGAATGGTTTCCCAAAAAGTCTAACTGACACTCACATGCATACAAGTCACCGCTTCCTGGTGATGGTGTAGAGGTGCCTCATTACAAACTCCTAACATATTCAACAAAATCACAGTCAAGCTCCGGTTAATCACGCAGTCGTTATAACAAGGTGGTGGCGCTATGGCCTAGTTGGTTAAAGCCTCTGCCTTGTAAACAGGAGGGACTTGTTTCAAATCCTAGCAGTGCCTCTTGCGATGCTCTTTTGTATTGTCATATTGTAGATCACTATCTACACTAATATCAGCACCATGGACACTGTGTTCTGACTTTTACTCTGTTTTTCCTCCTTTTGCTGTAGGAACGGCTATCCTGACTCCAACTACATCAAGCGCCTGGAGAAGGCGCTGCAGGCAGCAGGAATTGAAGAATGAATGCTTTTCCCCCCCTGACCGTTTTTATCACTTCTCACTCTCCTGAAGACAATCCTTAAAATTCTTGTGGGTTTGTTAGTTAGATCTCTCCACCAAGTTTCTGTTGAGCTATGACTT
>JAQMYL010000032.1:190585-192266 GCA_030014365.1 Clarias pachynema | reverse complement strand
AGGTCCCAATGAGCACAGTGGCCTCCATCATCCATAAGTGGAAGAAGTTCAAAACCACCAGGACTCTTCCTAGAGCTGGCCGGCCATCTAAACTGAGGGATCTGGGAGAAGGGCTTTAGTCAGGGAGGTGACCAAGAACCTGATGGTCACTCTGTCAGTGGAGAGAGGAGAACCTTCCAGAAGGACAACCATCTCTGCAGTAATCAATCAGGCCTATATGGTAGAGCGGCCAGAGAGTCTCATCAGACCTGAGAATTTTATTTCTTATGCTCTTAAGCTCTTAACCATAAACAATTTTTCACAAATATCTTCACTAAACACGCACTTTACAGTTTTATTATACTGTATGCCTACTGTACATTAATTGCTGTACAAAAATATTTGATATTTATTTTTAGTTTGAAGAATTATTGTTTTGCAGTTAGTTTTTAAATGGTGAATTTTTCTTTTTTCCCTTTATTTATTCTTGCAGATATTAATAAACTTTTGAGCCTGCAGATACACAATCGTCCAGATTATTCTAATAACAGTACAGACTAATGACTCCCTCACGTATCATCTGTACCGCTTTATACTATATACAGGGTCGCAGACATGTACGTGGGCTTCAACCTGAAATATAATATCACTGGTTTCATTAAAGCTATTATTATGTATTATTTTTATAATTATAAATTCTATATAATATTAGCTTTAACTTTTTGACTAGTTCTACAGACTGGTTTCCGCATTCGGTCACCCGGACTTTTATTTTGACAGGCGATCTTCCTCACTGCTTTACACTTCCGGGTTGGTCACATGACACTGATTGGACGATGGCTTCTGTTCAGTGGTGAGAAACTGCTTTCTGTTTATACACTGATAGAATCAACATTATTATTATTATTATATTCTTTGTTTTATATTCCTGCAGACTCAGATCAGTGTTAGGCTTGAAACTGATCAGCTACAGTGTTACTGCGTCCAGTTTGTGCAAATCATTAGAAGATGTTTACAGATGTTTACAGATGTTTAGTTCCTCAAACCTTTACACTCACAGCATGAACACTATTAACCTTCAAATACTAAAACAGCAGTAATTAAAGATCATCACTGCTCTATTGTTTGTGATTAGAAGGTGTTCATGAATAAGGTGTGTGTGTGTGTGTGTGTGTGTGTGTGTGTGTGTGTGTGGTGCAGTTAGAGGACAATAATCACTAACACATGGAGTTAATGACAGTAATGACGGGTTCCTAAACCCCGTGTGTTTTATTCCTCTTCCGCTGCAGTTTGTAGTTTCCGTAATGAACTACAGGAGCTTGCAAGTCCTAAAACCTTCTCGTTCATGACATCACTGCGTGTTTTTTCCCCTCTGTTCCACACCCAGGCATTCCCGCACGCGGAACTACGCCGCAGAGCTGCGGAGCTGCCAAGCGCCGGCCGTCCCGGTGCAGAGCGGCGACTACCATCCGCTTAAACCCATCACAGTAAGTACAGCGAGAAAACACACACTCGGCCTGTAGATCTCATGCCGCACCGCCACGTTTATATCCAGCTTTTTGTTATTTAACCAGAAAGTCTTTATATAAAGCGTCCATGCTGAAGGACTGAAGCGCCGCAGCATCGCTCTGTGTCTCTCAGGTCTATTAACCGGACCGAATCCACAGGACAGACCTCAGATCCCGTGTCAGGTGTGTGTGTG
>JAQMYL010000032.1:170585-188085 GCA_030014365.1 Clarias pachynema | reverse complement strand
CATATAAATTCAGGACGATACTTCCGTCAGTATAAACAGAAGCGAGACGTGAGTGTGGTGGTGATACAGTAGCGCGAGGTTCCCTGCGAGTCCCGCAGTGTAAAGTGCTACTGTATTACTAATTGAACACCTGGTTTGTTTGTTTTCTCTTGTCGTTCTCCTGGCGCAGGTGGGCATGGAGGTGGCGCCGCACCTTAAAGACAGTCTGAACAAGAACTTCTTCGACCTCCTGGCGTCGTTCAGACAGATTCACAGCGACAGTGTTCAGAACCAGCTGGTCATCCAGAGGGTGGAGATTCCCGTCTACCTCACGCTGTATTCTCCTGCCATCCACTGGATCCTGCAGTGTGTGGCCTACCGAGCCCCTGATGTATTCACACGCGCACACACACACACACACACACACACACACTCATCAGTTTAGCTGCTGAACGCTGATCCATCCAAGTGCTGATCGTTTTGGTCGTGTTTTCCAGGTGCTGCTAACAGAAATGATGGAGAGGTGCAAGAAGCTCGGGAACAAGTGAGACGCTCTCAGTGACTCAGTGTATATTAACTGTTATAACGACTTATAACGACATGCACTCGGCACTCCAGAGCTAAAGTATTTCTCTCCACGCAGTGCGCTCCTCCTAAACTCCGTCATGTGGGCCTTCCGGGCCGAGTTTGTGGCTACACGAGCCAGCGACTTCATCGGCATGATCAAGGAGTGTGACGAGGCTGGGTTTCCCAAGGTGAAGCAGAACAACACACACACACACACACACACACACACACACACACGCGCGCACGTGATCACAGTGTGATAATATAGCGTAGACTCCAGGGCTTGTATTTGAACCCTTTGTCCCGTCTCCAGCACCTCCTGTTCGGCTCTCTGGGCCGCAGTCTCGCCTGCGCCGACCCTCCCGAGAGCGAGAGGCTGCCCATCCTTAACGAGGCCTGGAAGGTCATCACGAAAGTGCGCAGCCCACAGGTACGCCCCCGAGCCCACAGTACTACTACAACGCTTTATCACTCTTACTGTGTAGTGACCCGAGGCTGTACTGCCTGTGTGTGTGTGTGTGTGTGTGTGTGTGTGTGTGTGTGTGTGTGTGTGTTTTCAGGACTACATCAACTGTGCAGAGATCTGGGTGGAGTTCACCTGCCGTCACTTCACCGTGAGTCACCACCGCCGTCACGCGGTATGACATGAACATTAAACATGGGGAATATTATTGTTTAAAAATGTTGTTTTGTTTTCTGATTGTAGAAAAGAGAGGTGAATACCGTGCTGGCTGACATCATCAAACACATGACCCCTGACCGCGCCTTCGAGGACGCGTATCCACAGGTATCATACACATCATCCCAAAACTTACAGACACACGTTATACTGATACTCCTGCTACAGCCGCAACTGCACTACTGATACCTGTACTACAACCGCAACTACAACCGCAACTACACTACCGATACCTGTACTACAACCACAACTACACTACCGATACCTGTACTACAACCGCAACTACACTACTGATACGTGTACAACATCTGCAACTACATCCGCATCTACACTATTGGTACCCGTTCTACAGTCGCAAACTACACTACTGATACCTGTACTATATCCACAACTACACTAATGGTACCCATATTACAACTGCAACTACACTACTGATACCCATACTACAGTCGCAACTACAACCCACAGCTACACTATTATCACATGTACTACATACGCAACTACAACCGAAAACTACACTACTGATACCTGTACAACATCCGCTACTACACTACCCGTACTACAACCGCAACTACACTACTGATATCTGTACTACATCCGCAACTACAACCGCAACTACACTACTGATACCTGTACTACAACCGCAACTACAACCGCAACTAAACTACAGATACCTGTACTACAACTGCAACTACAACCGCAACTACACTACCGATACCTGTACTACAACCGCAACTACAACCGTAACTACACTACTGATACGTGTACAACATCTGTAACTACATCCGCATCTACACTATTGGTACCCGTACTACAGTCGCAAACTACACTACTGATACCTGTACTACATCCACAACTACACTAATGGTACCCATATTACAACTGCAATTACACTACTGATACCCATACTACAGTCGCAACTACAACCCGCAGCTACACTATTATCACCTGTACTACATACGCAACTACAACCGAAAACTACACTACTGATATCTGTACTACATCCGCAACTACACTACTGATACCCATACTACAGCTGCAACTACACTACTGTTACCTGTACTACAACCACAACTACACTACTGATACCGTACTACAGTCACAACTACAACCCGCAGCTACACTACTATTACCTGTACTACATCCGTAACTACAACGCAATTACACTACTGATATCTGTACTACATCCGCAACTACAACCGCAACTACACTACTGATACCTGTACTACAACCGCAACTACAACCGCAACTAAACTACAGATACCTGTACTACAACTGCAACTACAACCGCAACTACACTACCGATACCTGTACTACAACCGCAACTACAACCGTAACTACACTACTGATACGTGTACAACATCTGTAACTACATCCGCATCTACACTATTGGTACCCGTACTACAGTCGCAAACTACACTACTGATACCTGTACTACATCCACAACTACACTAATGGTACCCATATTACAACTGCAATTACACTACTGATACCCATACTACAGTCGCAACTACAACCCGCAGCTACACTATTATCACCTGTACTACATACGCAACTACAACCGAAAACTACACTACTGATATCTGTACTACATCCGCAACTACACTACTGATACCCATACTACAGCTGCAACTACACTACTGTTACCTGTACTACAACCACAACTACACTACTGATACCGTACTACAGTCACAACTACAACCCGCAGCTACACTACTATTACCTGTACTACATCCGTAACTACAACGCAATTACACTACTGATACCTGCACTACATCCGTAACTACAACGCAATTACACTACTGTTACCTGTACTACATCCGCAACTACATCCACATCTACACTATTGGTACCCGCACTACAGGCGCATCTGCTCTGCTTTTAACCTATCCTTGTTACTTGTAGTTTAAATGCTGCAGCTGCTGTCAGAACATTACTGCCACTGAAATGATGCCACAGTTACATAACTAACATTTCCATTCTGATGATGAAGGTGATGCTGATTCTGTCGTTGTTGTAGTTGCAGTCAGTGATGAAGAAGATCCTCACCTACTTTCACAACTTCTCTGTCCTCTTCTCCATGGTGAGCGCTCCTCCACTCTGCTCCTGAGAGTTACACCTGAACGATCGTGTTTCTAAGTGATGAACCCTTTAACACATTTTTGTACTCTCGCTCTCCAGGAGAAGTTCCTACCCTTCTTGGACATGTTCCAGAAAGACAGCGTGAGAGTGGAAGTTTGTAAATCCATCATGGACGTCTTCATCAAGCAAGTTTTCATTTTAAACATGGATCGACTCTAATAACGAACAAGCATAAGAATGAATAGGATAATTAATAAATATGAGTAGAATTGTACGAGCTTTTAAAAGGGCGTGGCAGCTGGTTGTGCTGGGAATGGGGTGGGGTGGGGGTGGGGGTGGGTTTAAAGGACGCGCTGTGTACTCGTCTTGATGGGTTTTTGTTATCGGTTCCTCTTAGACATCAGCAGGAGCCGACTCGTGACCCGGTCATCCTCAACGCTCTGCTCCACGTCTGTAAGACCATGCACGACTCGGTCAAGTGAGAGCTCTGATAAATCCTCACACTCACACACCTGCATGTCAAGACCAGTTCACATGTGTGAAAGGGATTCAATCATGTGATAGACATTTTGTTTGCCATTCATTTAAATATCAGTTTATTTTTTAAAGAATTTACAGTTAGAGAATTTATAGTTTAAATATTGTCCCGATGTTGTTTGGTGTTAGCCACGATAAATACTTTTAAATAAAAAGTTGTGTATTAGAGCAGAAAGTCTGCGCATGTCTGTGAGGTACAGTAACATTATTAATTTTATCTACACAACTATAGCGTACTGCTTTACTGTACACGGGTATATCTGTTACTGACTGTAATGTGTGTGTGTGTGTGTGTGTGTGTGTGTGTGTGTGTGTGTGTGTCCTCAGTGCTCTCACAGTGGAGGACGAGAAAAGAGCTCTAGCTCTGCTGATCAATGGCTTCATCCGCATGGTCAGTCCTCCTGTTCCTGTAGATGAGTTCATTGCTGTCCTGAGCAGATTAATACAAATAAAGTGTTTATTTAATTATTTTACTGATCAAAACTCGTGTTCTGATCCACTGACTGACTGATTTACAGCTGGAGTGATCCGCATTACTGACTGATTAATGGCTGAGTTATTGATTAACTGTCTGTCTGACTCGGGCATTAATTCAACAGCTGACTGTCTGTCTGTCTGTCTGACTGACAGTACTCAGGTGTTGTGTCTGTGCTCAGGTGTTGTGTCTGGATTCAGGTGTTGTGTCTGTGCTCAGGTGTTGTGTCTGTGCTCAGGTGTTTAGTCTGGATTCAGGTGTTGTGTCTGTGCTCAGGTGTTTAGTCTGGATTCAGGTGTTGTGTCTGTGCTCAGGTGTTGTGTCTGTACTCAGGTGTTGTGTCTGTGCTCAGGTGTTTAGTCTGGATTCAGGTGTTGTGTCTGTACTCAGGTGTTTAGTCTGGATTCAGGTGTTGTGTCTGTGCTCAGGTGTTGTGTCTGGATTCAGGTGTTGTGTCTGTACTCAGGTGTTGTCTGTGCTCAGGTTTTTAGTCTGGATTCAGGTGTTATGTCTGTGCTCAGGTGTTGTGTCTGTGCTCAGGTCTGGATTCAGGTGTTGTGTCTGTGCACAGGTGTTGTGTCTGGATTCAGGTGTTATGTCTGTGCTCAGGTGTTCAGTCTGTGCTCAGGTGTTGTGTCTGTGCTCAGGTGTTGTGTCTGGACTAAGGTGTTGTGTCTGTGCTCAGGTGTTGTGTCTGGATTCAGGTGTTGTGTCTGTGCTCAGGTGTTGTGTCTGGATTCAGGTGTTATGTCTGTGCTCAGGTGTTGTGTCTGGATTCAGGTGTTATGTCTGTGCTCAGGTGTTTAGTCTGTGCTCAGGTGTTTAGTCTGTGCTCAGGTGTTGTGTCTGGACTAAGGTGTTGTGTCTGTGCTCAGGTATCTTTTGGCCGGGACTTTGAGCAGCAGTTGAGTTTCTGCGTGGAGGCCAGAGCGACCTTCTGTAACCTGGAGTCGGTCATCATTCAGCTGGTTCATGTGAGTTCATTAACACTCTGATTATAGTGTGTCATGTACAGTACACACACACACACACTTACACACACTCGTGTTGTCTTTCTGTTCTGTCTCACTCCTGAGCAGAGACACAGTTGGACCTTTGTTCTATAATCTGTTTTATGTTTCTGTTTTTCCTCAGACGGTGAATCATTTAGCCATGGAGACCAGACGAGTCATGGGCGGGAATCACTCGCGCAAAACGGCGGCGTTCGTCCGGGTCGGTCTCTGCGTTTAAACACGTTAGCGTTCCAGCGTTAGAGCTCGTCAGTGCTTAGGAGTTTGTGGCTGATGGAGTTGTGGTGTTTGTGTTTGACGTTGCAGGCATGTGCAGCGTACAGCTTCATCACCATCCCGTCTCTCAGCAGCATCTTCAGCCGTCTCCATCTCTACCTGCTGTCGGGACAAGTGGCTCTGGCCAATCAGTGCCTGTCCCAGGGTGAGGACATCTCACCAACACCCGTCACTCAGACGCGTGGGACAGATCCTGATCCACAGCAGAATGCATTAGACCGAGTGTACATGTAGATCTACTGTCGAGAACAGGACGAGTTTTAATCTAGTTTGTGAATTAAATAGAATAAAAAAGATTAAATTGGCTGCTCTCTCCCCATCTCCCCCCCCCCTCTCTCTCTCCGTCTCTCAGCTGATTCCTTCCTGAAGGCAGCGGTGGGCATTTTGCCCGAAGTGCCCCGTGTCATTAGCGTGGAGGGTAAACAGCGCTCCTCTGAGCCCTTCCTCCTCGACTTCATCAGTAACTTCCTGTCCACACTGCTGGTGGTGCCGGTAATCTTAACTCCGCCCCCCGACCTTACTGAAACAAATCTCAGATCCTGAAGAAATATCCTCCCATTAATCTTATTTATAATGTTAATAATTGTGTGTGTGTGTGTGTGTGTGTCAGGACCACCCTGAGCAGGGTGTGTTGTACCTGGTGAGAGGGCTGTTGAACATGGTGCAGGACTACACCTGGGAGGACAACAGCGACGCTAAAGTGCGCGTCTACATCTGTGCGTTACCGCTGCTGGCTGCTATGAGTCAGGAGAGCTACCTCTACACCATTACTAAAGGTACGCACACACACACACACACACACAGACGTCTGCCCAGTGACGGTCTGATCATCACCGTGTCTCCTCTCCAGTGGAGTCGAACGAGACGCTGTACGGCGGCGACCCCAAGTTCATAGCGGAGATCAGCCGCGTGTGTGAGACGGTGATCGGACAGGTGCTGGATTACCTAAAGACTCTGAGCCAGGACGAGGTCGGACACACACACACACATGCTTTAGATTAAAGAGTAAAAAAAAAAATTCAAATAGCCATCGTAAAGCCGTGTGTGTGTGTGTTTCAGGGAGCGCGGCGGCAGGGAGCTCTGGCTTTCTCTCTGTTCAGCTGCTTGTTGGCTCACGGTGATCTGCGCAACAACAAACTCAACCAACTCGCTGTTAATCTGTGGAACCTGAGCCACAAGAACGGCTACTGTGACACTCGCACCTCGGTTAGACACACACTTATTGTCATTTTTGTAAAAAGAGTGTTTTCATAACGGAACCCACCAGATCCAGAAAATGTGCTGTGTTTAGTGAATTACATTGTGTGTGTGTGTGTGTGTGTTAGGTGCGTACCCTGGAGCACATCAAGCAGCAGGCCCAGCAGCCCGACGCGGCTCACCTCTCCGACATGCTCCTCCGGCTCTCCCTGCAGTCACGGGCCTGAACCTCTCTGACCTTTGCGTGCCCCGTGCTCCTGTTACCAGTATGATGTGCGTGTGTGTCACAGCTTCACTCTGACCCTCACCCCCGGACCACACCGGCGCAGCACACACCGATTACTTAAACCTTGTGAAAACCCGGTGAGGCTCACACTCTCCCGACACCTGATTGGTCGAGATCTTAAACCAGCATGTGATGTCTCTGTGTGTGTGTGTTTCTGGAGAACGTTGTGAATTTATAGTTGATTAGTAATAATTAGTATTCTCTACATAACTGCACTTTTTGCTTCACTATTAATCACCTGTAGCTCAGCTTACTGCACTGCAGCATCACTACGAATCTCACGGCTGGTTCTTTAATAAACCTTTTGCATATTTTAAATGTTTCTAGATTGTATCTGTGATCTTTATTCCGTTCTTGTTTATAAAACCCGCACCTGCTGTTTTAAACACCGGTTCCGTGTCGGTGCTTCAGAAGAGAGAAATGTTTTTAGTGTAATCCTGTGACCTGGAACCCGGTTCTCTTTTTAAGGATTTAAAGAGGAACGAGTGAAGGGAACGTCTCGCCCCCGTCCTTTTATTTACAGAGCTTTAACAAAAGTCAAAGCATCTGCTTCACACTCTTTACAACACACTTAAATAAGTCTTAAGATCCCACTCAGACCTCTCTCTCTCTCTCACTCACACACACACACACAAGTAGTGGTGAAGTTTGTTCAAATGTAAAACTGCAGCCGTGTACACACACACACACACAATAGTGATCATTCCTTATACTTTAATTGTATACAGAACATTAATTAGTGATGCATCGAGAACACATTTTCCCACCAGTTCAGATGTTTTGGTTCTGATCACATCATCGTCCGCACACCGACACGACTCCCGCGTTAAGCTGCTGTACAAACCATGCGGAATTCCGCTACCCCATCCTGACCAGTGGGGGCAGTAGAGCTCCCTGTCTCACTGTCTGTACAACTGAAATAAACAAACTAGCATCGTGTCTCGCATCCTTTTAAACTATAAGGACTGCAGATGTGCAGAGTTACTTTAAAGTCTGGATTAGTAAGTATTTTCATGAGTCATGTGATAGATGGTCATGTGATGGTATTCGATTTGAGACGCTGTCTTCAGCGTGGACGTCTGGAGCACCAGGAGGCTTTGGCTCACACTCTAAATCACTAGTGTCGTGAATACAGCAGGAGCTCCTGCAGTCGGTACAGGATGGTTTATATCTGAGACTGATCAGCTGATCACCAGCCACGCCCACTCACACTGAACGAGTCTGATCACTGACCGCTCGGACGCTTCATCTCGATTATTAATGTAATTATTTATTTATTTTTTTTAAGAATTGTGCTCCCACATTAATCACAACTCTACAGCCAATCAGGGGCGTCTGTGAGCTCATGCACGCGGAGGGAGCGGATAGCGCTTTCCTCCGAGTGTGTTACTCCGCCCCCAACGGTGCGTGAACAAGCAGTTCGAAAATATGCGGTCAGTTGGCGTCACGTGGTTCGGAGGAAACACGTGATAGTCTTCGGCCCTCCCGACTGGGTGGTAGTGGTAGCCTTAATGTGGAGCCCCCTAGTGACGGGGAGGAATTGAACACGACTAAATTAGGGAGAAAATCCAAGAAAAAAAAAAATTGTGATTCATAACTGTATAATTTATTTTTTTTCTTGGCTGAAGAGAGCTGCTCTCTCTCACACACACACACACACACACACAGTCAAGCCATTTTAAACACCGATACTCATCACAGTTGAACACACTGTATGCAGCTCTGTAACCACGATTCTGCCCTCGTGTTAAAGGATGACGCTGTAGCAGATTTTTTTTCAGCGTTTGTCAATGCTCATTACTGCATAACCTCCGTACACTACGCTCACGTCACACACACACACAGTCAGCTGAGTTGAAACCCGTCTCCGTATCGATGCATCACTAAGTAATAAATCAATCACCACCCGTGTTCTGGTTGCTGTGACTCTACACGTCAGATGTTCTCCCTTTTCACGCAGTTTATTTATTCATTCATTAGTTTATTCTCATGGAGAGCTGCTGCTTCTGCTGAAGGTTTTGTCACACTAGTCCAGAAGTTGCCTCAATCACCTCTTCTGACAACTAAACAAACAAAAAAAAAGGAGCAAAATAAAACAAAATAAAACCCCTGCAGCTACGTATTCCAGGACACGTGGTGAAAGAAAATAAGGGTCAGGTGGAGTTTGATTCAGTTCGGTGTGTGTTCTCTAACTCGGAGGGGGCGTGTGCAGGCGTGCGACGTTCAGTCCAGCTCGATGGGGCTGCTGTCCTCATGAACTTCCTCACCCTCCTCTTCCTCACCCGAGCCCATTAGACTGTTCAACAGATTCCCTGCAGGAGGAGACGAGACAGAAACCAACAACGAGTCGCTGATTAAATAACGACTGCGTGACTCACGTAACGTAATAAAGGATAGATGTGGGTAAATCTCAAATAAGCAACCATTTAGAGGATGTACCTAGTAGACCACCGTATGACGAGGACTGTTTGGGTGGAACGCCAAAGAACAGCTGTCCTATTCTGTCCAGGTACTGAGGAAGAAAACACACACACCACCATATTGCTTACAACACACACATACAGAGCAGGCAAGACACACATCTAACCCCTATGATGCTTTAAACATCAACTGTTAAAACATATTAAAATATACAGCAAATATTGTCAGAACAGTAAAGTAAAAACAGGACACGATTAGACTGATATCAAGAAACAAACTGCTATGTGACAGAACTGATCTCTGTGTATCAGACACATCTCTGTGATGTGTGGTTGAGATTCTTGCAGTACTGTACAAAAGTCTTGGGTACGTGGAAATTTATTTTTTGCCATAATCCTTTTGCTTTTCAATACACCCTGTCCCTGTCCAGCTTTCGTATTCACTCATTAAAACATTTTTAGGCTGAGCTGCGAGCCACGAATGCACCGCTGTCTTCACTTCATCAGATCAACAGGTGGAAGTCTGATGGAGTGAGATCAGGGTGTGTATTCACAAAGCTTTTTAAGCCTAAATAGTGATGAAATTCGAAGAAAATTCCTAGAATTATGACATTTTCTTTGAATTTTCCCTTTTAATTTAGGACTAAATCTTAGTAAAGATAAAAATTATTCACGAAACATCTTAGCCCTAAAAACAGCTCCTACGGTAAAAATTGTTAAGCCTCTTAAAAGTCCTCCTCTCTACTCTTAAGAGTTTCTATAGCAGAGGACAAAATGGCGGAAAGAAGAAGAAATATTCTCCGAACACTGAGTGTAAAGCTAAAAGTAAACACTGCTCGTCTGTCCAATCTGGTTTTCTTCTTCTTTTACTTCATTCCATCTCTCTTGGATTGTTGCTACATACCATCCAAAAGTGTAACTTAAATAAACTGTCCTGTAGTCATGAAAACTGGTATTTTGCTCCCATTAATCTAAAATGGATCACAAGCAATAAAATCAGTTTAATAAATAAATGTAAAAACTTAACTATAGTCCTTAGTCTTCAGCTCTTCAATAAGCATCTCACTGTAACGAGCACTGTTTGTTGATATACCCTTTTTTTTTATTATTTTTTTTAACTGATACTGTTCCAATACTTTTGACCCTTGAGAATCCCAGAAAACTGTAAACGTTGATGAATTGTCCAGCTGATAGTTGCATTTTAAACTTTCCCTCGGTCTGTGATTGAGGACGTTTCCGGTCCGTACTCAGTCTTTTACTCTCAGGCTCGTAGTGATGAATCCGTGTCTCGTCACCAATAAGAAACTTTTTCCCTTCTTTAAGAGTATCAGTACAGATGTTGTTCACAGATATTCAAACATGTCTGTTTAGGCTCTTCAGCAAGAGGTACACCCTCAGACCACAAAATAAAATACACCAATCACTGCACGCTGCTCTTGTTCCTGTTCTTTTGCTCGCACCGCAGTTACACATGAACTGATGTAACACGTACACACATTTAGTTTGTACTTAAACACACAAGACCTCTGTACAGTACATTAAATGTGTCAGGATTATTAAAACACTACAGTTTAGGATATTAATGAACAACAGAGTAGCACTGCTGTTAACACTGGAGACTCCTTCCATGAACATTAAACTAGTAAAAAAGTCTCCTCGTGGACGATTAAGACATTATTCTTGACTCTTTTTATAATCAGAGGAGCGCCTGCTGTGTGACGAGCCGTTTCTATGGAAACGATTAATGTAACCCTGCACTGCTGTCAGAGCTGCTGTGAAAGAGAATCAGTGAACAACTTCTGACTAATCAGAGAGGCTGTGGTGTGGGGCGGAGCTTAAGAGCGATGCAGTGTTTGTACCTCGTTGTACATGGGGTCCCTCTTCAGCGATGGCTGGTACTGTTCACATAATACTGTAAAGACTGTCAGCTTTCCACTGAGGACACACACACACACACACACACGTTACTTAACTACAGTGAAGACTCAACACTTCCTCATCATCAGAGTTAGCTCTCTTTACTCTTTCTGCATTACTCAGAGTGATGATAATAATCCAGAGCGCACACTAGGCTAATCAGCGCTCCGTCCAGCTGCATCTCCTCAAATAATCTGAAAGGGAGATCAGATCAGATCAGATCGGACATTCGTACCCGTCGACCGCCAGGAGGAGGAACCAGAGGAAGTTGAGGAGCGGCTGCATGAACGGAGGACCCTTCTCTATGGATGGGTGCTTCTGTGTGTACGTGGTGAACACCACCGACGCGCTCGTTTTGTTCTTTAGACAGAGGAACCTGCAACGGTAAATGTAAAGAGATGTAACAAGACAGCGCTGAGCGCCAAAAGACACATTTTTCTCAGAGTCTCATGACCAGAGTGTCCCGGTTGGACTCGAACGCCCTTCTACATTTCACGCTGAAACCAAACTGTACCTCACAAGCATGTGATTGGAAGCAAAGCACAAAATGTAAAGTGTACTCACTGCAAGACAGCCTGAGCCACGAACATGTCGACCTCGCCGCGAAAGCCGCGGGCGGCCGAGTACTCAACCAGCATCTGAGCGCAGCCCTCGCCGTCTGAGGAGTGCAGGAAGTGGTAGCGAGACTCGCTGTAGTTTTGTTCTGAATAAACGGACAGGAAGTTAGGAAACAGGAACGTCATGAACTCGAACTGAAATGTGTGGTGTTGAGAAGTACCCTTCCACAGCGTCACCGCCAGCAGTTGGTGTAATTTTGGGTGTCCCAGCTTCCCTGAGCCGCCCGTGGACCACTTGAGCGCCCGTGAGACGAAAGCCACCCTCTCGGGGGAGATGGGGTCCATCAGGCTGAACAGCTTGACCAGTTGTTCTGCAGGAAACACGTCTGTGAACCAACAGATTCTGAACAGGGCTTTAATTAGGTAAAAATATTACCACGTTTCTTACCCAGGATTTCCTCTTCTACTTCAACCTTTGACTTCTCTAAAGTCTCCAGGACTAGCATGGACAGGTCCGCCGCACTATTTTGCTGTGGGGAACAAAAACACTGCGAGTGTCTGAGGAGATCCCCTGCTCAGCACAATGTACACTATTGCTAGAGTTTTTTTTTTTTTTTGGAGGGGGAGGGGGTAGAGGTTTTTAGACTCCGATATAAACCGAGCACAGAAGCTTCTAAACGGCGCAACAGAAACACATTTTTATGGCGTTACATTATCAAAAATCATGTGCAACAAAATCCTCCAATCTGCCTTTTTCTCCAAACTCTGAGCAAATTAGTCTCAAACCCACTCATTACAGACTTACACCAGTCTCACAACACCGCCAGCGGCAATTAGTTGCGTGCGTTAGAAGCCGCACAGACACTCTCTCACAGCTGCACAACCCGCACGTTCACTGTCAAGTTGAGTTTTGAGACTTTGGAGGCGTTTCAGGCGGTAAAACATCAAAGTTTCTTTATAATCCTGCACTCGGCGCCCACTAAACCATCTACACTTTCATCCCGTGTGTGAAAGTGAATTATCTGCCAAGTTTGTTTAGAAATAATAATTATGGCAGATGACAGAGAAATGCGTTGCTCAGTTAAATGTTAAACTCTTGTGTTTGAAGTTTGTAGTGTTTAAATGCTGCACTTGGTGAAACAATTAATGTTATAAGGAACAGGCTACATTTAATTACTCATTAAACATTGTTAAAGGTTTAAAATTTTAATCAAATCGGGGAGAATTTTATATCAGAATATTGATAAAACATATTCATAGAATCGCAGTTTTAATCAAATCGTGATAATATGGTATTGGGAGCTGACTGCTGATTCCCATCCCGACTTATTACTCTGGGGGGGGGACGGGGGGGGGGACAACACTTTGGGACGATGACCTGCACCCTGACCCACGGGCAGGGCTTCTGAACGCTCAGTACTTTGTGTGTGTGTGCGTGTGCGTGTGTGTGCACAAACTGAAAACACAACTACATCATGCAGCGCACAGGCCCGGTGTGTATGCATCATTAATGTGTATAACTTGTTTATGGATCTCAGAGAGAAATTAAAGCTTGGTAGGCACCGGAGCTTTCTGGAAACAATCGGAGGTTGTTAAGATTTACATGTTGGCTCTTCAGGGGGGAATATTAATAACATTAAAATAGGAATAACAGAATAATTACACAAAACAGGAATATAACAACTAACCTGGTTATAACTAAAAAAAAGCAGTGCTCCATTATACATCAGCTCCCGAGCTTCTGCAAACTTGGACTGAGATGTATACCTGGAAAAAAAATTATAATGATAATAATGATAATAATAATAATAATAATAATAATAACACATTCTGAATAGAACACTCTGTACCTGATACACCAGCTTTACCTTATAACTAAAACTACATCTACTGTATAAGAGCAAATAATTATCTGAGACAGTGTAATAGATGTGTGTGTGTGTGTGTGTGTGTAAATGTCAGTGTTTTGCTCATAAACATTTAGTTATTAAACCTCAGCAGAATGAACACACAGCTCGCGCTAGACACACGGCTAATTTAAACACATCGGCCCTCATTACACACACACACACCGCATTCAACAGCATGTAAATATACACACTGCCATGTAAATGTACATTATTCACAAAACACACCGGCTGACAAAATGTAAAAAATCATCGTTTTTATTTTAATGTTCTTATCTCTGTTAAAACCAGAAGCTAGCTAGCTAGCTAGCTAGCAAACAGGCATCCAGTCTAAGTGATGTCGAGTGACAGCAAGTCGAGCCAATCAGAAAGAAGGATCACTCCAGGAGGCGGGATTACTGATGCGAGTATAGCCAATCATAATAAGGAAACGCACGCCGCTTCATTGACAAGGAGAGAAAGATCTGGAAAAGCCAGGCCACGGACGGATTCCGATGCTTTAAATACTCATTCTCTGTGATAACCTATGAGTCTTACCTAAAGAATAAAGTCCGATACATTTGATGGGCTTCATAATAGTCTCCTCTCTCCACACTGGCGCGCAGTTTCCCTTCCACCCGCTGCACTCCTCCACGGTTCCTCTTCAGAGCCTCCTGCTCCGACATCATTGTTCCCTTCGCGCTACACCGCTCTGTCATGGATTTTGACCTTTTCAAGCCGCCGTAGCTGCAGTTATCCAATGGCTTGTTACTTCCTAGTTAAGTACACTACACACAATGACGCATGCGCATTCCTTAGGGCCCTACGTACCGGATGGAGCAGGATGTTGGGACTGAGCCCAGGTGGCAGCAGTGTGAGGAGAAATTAAAAAAATTATTTAAATGTCGTTGGTGATAATGACTAACCACACCCCCTGGTCGTGGTTGATAATAAATAAACAAAAAAACCACCCCCCCCCCCCCCCGCCAAATTGATTACTTTTATACTTTGACATCACTTATTATTTCGTAAACACAACTAGGACGTGAAATAATTAAACTTTTCATACTGTTTCATACTTTTTTTTTATTAACAGTTTGTTCACCAAAAATATCTTATTGTTTGTTTAAAAAGTTTTTTTCTTTTGACAAAAATGATAATATACAACACTTGATGTAAAGAGTAGCAAAGCAAACAATAAATGACAAATGGAGAGAATAAATGAAACAAACTATGAGCAAAACACATAACATGAAATAATATGTGTTTAACTGGATGGACATTTTTTGCATAGAAAAAGAAAGAGAGAAAGAAGTGAGGTAATGAGGGGGACGATAAGACAACCTTCATTAAACAGGCAAACCTCAAACACCATTTAATTATATCCTTAAATTAAAACAGATTTAAATGTTATAGTCTTTGACTGAATAACATTCTCATAATCAGACCAGCAGATCATTTCTTCATTATGATACGTATAATAACTTCATATTTGTTTGTGCAATTCCACAAACACCTCTTTTATCTTCCCCTGAATTTGCTCAGCTGACGATGTTCCTGGGAGGAATGGGTCTCGGACCTCCGGAACCGTTCCTGGGAGGTTGAGAAGTCCAAACTGCAGGCTGTAAGTTACTGTATGTGTTACTGGAACACACAAAGGAAAGGAGAATTGACATTGAGTCTCTGTGCTATGAAGGCGAAGAAGCAGAAACTGCTGTCTTGTCTCTGACACTGGAGACTCCTTCCATACATGTTACATCTTAGAATCTCTTCGTTATTAGTCTGTACATGTTGGTTAAAACATTTCTCATAATAAAATGTTTGCGTTTGCTACTTTACAAAAAACTATGAACCCGTATACCAGAGCCAGGTCGGGATAAACCCATTAGTGAGGCTGGAGGAATAAATATAAAAGGTGTGTGGTGTAAAGATTACCTTGTTTCATCTGCAGAGGTGGACGGCAGATACTGAAACAAACACCAAAGACAAACATGATGAAGGCCACAGACTGTTCACAGATCAGGAATATACAGTACAGTACAGTAATCCCTTCCCATTGTGTAACGCAGACAATACAGGAGTTCTGGTCGTCCTCTGGCCCAAGAAGTGACATGAGTTACTAAGACTAAAAGGAACAAAGGAGTGTATGATCATGTGGTTACCTGTGGAGCTGTAGGAGGAACGTGCGTCAGTGGTGGAGGTTGTGCTCGTCTTTGGACATTTCTGCTCGGCTGGACGTTGCTCTGAGCTCTCGTTTCGTTTGTCCTGTGTAAAGGGACAGGAACCGTATGACACTGGCTTATAAATACTGACTCAAAGTACTGACTTAAGGTTTAATACTAAACTAAACATGATGGTGAGATCACATTAAACACTGCACAACTCTCACAATCCCCAAACACCTTTAAACACTGTAAAGCTGTATCACAATCACATTGTTAAACCATACACACCCACACACACACCTGGAGGCATAGAGAAACAGTAGCTGAGATTTTCTTAAAAGAACAAATTAGTTTATATAGATGGAGAAGTTTATTTATTTAGCATGTATGGAAAGCGTCTCCAACATCTATGGCGTGATATCCCGGACATTATTCAAAAGGAATTGCAAATTGCTAAGAGGAATTGCAGCTAAGAGGACTGTACAAATTATATTTGCAATTGCGTTTTCCATATGTGGACGCATAAAGTGTGACATAATTCTGCTCTTACATCTGGGTATGAATTGCTTGTCTTTCTGTGTAACGCGTTGGAAATGCAATTGCAAATGGATTAGCGATTGCGTTTGAGTTTTGGCAGGTTACACGCGCGACGAAGAGAAAGTGAAAAAGCAAATGTGGTAACTGATTTTGCTATTTAAATATGACAGGCTCATGACTTGTAAAACATGGGAAATGCAAATGGACTTTGCTTTTTTAGTTGAAATTTGGCAGTCAGTGTTCGTTCGCGAAGGCGGAAAAGCAAACAGTAATGCAAAGTTTGCAGTTGCATTTGAATAAATAGCGTCAATGGATATCACTCCATAAACATCAGTGCTTAACGCAGTATAACACTGAGGAAACTGACGAAACAACGTATTATACCTGGCTGTGCAAGCAACGATGACCAGCCCTAACACCTGCGCCATACAACCTGTGTGCCTTCTGATCATGTTAAGACCTCCAAAAAAGCCCTGCATGCTGATGTCACTCAATGTGATTTCACTTAATATGATGTCACCCAACATCCCTTCACTATTTTGCATCCTCCATGTTTTGAGATCAGATGGGTGCAGGTGCTTGAGCTGGTCATCGTGCGACGTCCAGGGCCCAGACTCTCAGGCGTCCTAATCGCAGCAGATTCCAACCTGTGTGCTGATTTTTTGATCATGACTTTTTGAGCATGGTGAGACCTCCAAAAAGGCACAGATGCTTGGGGAAAAATGGGTGATTTTTGAGCATGTTAACTTGCATTTAAAAAGGACATACCAATACCATTATGACCAGAGGTGGAAAGTAACGAATTACATTTACTCGCGTTACTGTAATTGCTTTGTATAAATGCTTCGTTGCACTCGCGTGTGTGTATCATGTCCTGGTCGCGCGCCGCTCCAGACTCCACTCCAGGTTTTCTGACTGTCCCCACATCGG
>JAQMYL010000029.1:351615-362072 GCA_030014365.1 Clarias pachynema | reverse complement strand
GCAGTGGTAGACCTGGCTTGATTGTTGTGTGTGTGTGTGTGTGTGTGTGTGTGTGTGTGTGTGTGTTCCAGTTTTGACATTCGAATCGAGGCCATGGTCCTGCAGGAGGAGTTCTCTCCATCTTGTTCAGTGATGAGCCGAGAGCTTAGTGTGGTTCGCTTGGCGACGGAAGGTAAGACCAAACACACACACACACACACACACACTGGTGTCCCACACGAATGTAAATTGATACAGAGCAATGTGTCGAGCCAAAAGATCAGATCCAGTGGACAGAGAGAGAGAATAATAATCAATAAATAATAATAATAATCAATAATAATAATAATCAATACATAATAATCAATAATAATAATAATCAATAAATAATAATCAATAAATAATAACAATCAATAATAATAATAACCAATAATAATAATAATAATCAATAATAATAATCAATAAATACTAACAATCAATAAATACTAATAATAATAATCAATAATAATAATCAATAATATATAATAATCAATCAATAAATAAATAATAATAATCAATAATAATAATATTCAATAATTAATACTAAATACTAAATGATTAAATATATAATAATAATAAATGTTGTAATGCCGAATCTGTCATTACTGATTTATCTTCTTCACTCTCAGAGCTGATGACGTGTGAAGATCTTCACGCCATCCTGCACCTGGTCCTCCAGGCCGGGAACATCATGAACCAGGTGAGGAGACTCACGCTCCTGACCCATTCTGCAGCGGTTCTCCACCTGGTGCTCCACCTGGTTCCTGGAGGAGCACCGTCCTGCACACTTCAGCGTCTCCCTGCTCTGACACGCCCACGCTCGTTAGTGTTAATTAGCTGATGAGTGAGATCAGGTGAGGCGAGAGCTGAGACAGCGGTGACGTGTGCAGCACGGTGCTCCTCCAGGACCTGAGCTGAGGGATCAACATCTCAGAACAAAGTGTCAGAGGGGGAACTGCACATAATACCATTTACTATGAATTTAAAAAATGAGTTTTAGTTCTTAAATTTTATAGTTAAGTCTAGAATTTCCACTAAATGATTTGTATTATTTTTAAAGTACACATAATTAATCAGATTTAAATCACGACTCGTGTGTGGATGAGAGTTGAGGCTGAGATGTCCGTGTCCTTGTCGAGTTTGTGAACGTCTCTCCACGTCTCTGAATCGTATTCTCCAATAAAATCTGAAACCTCTAATCTGTCCCCTGATGTCCACAGGGAGGTTACGCTGGAAACGCTGTGGGCTTCAAGCTCTCCTCACTGCTCTCACTCGCAGACACCAAAGCCAACAAACCCGGCATGAACCTGCTCCACTTCGTCGCCTTGGTAACGTTTTTTTTTTTTTTATTAATATTATTTTGTGAACTCTTTTTTGATCATTATCTCACATTTCTAACTTACTTTACTTTTTTGTCTTTCACACAGGAGGCACAGAAGAAAGATGAGAATCTACTGAAGTTCCCAGAGAAGCTAATTCATGTACAGACCGCTGCCAGGTAGCTAACCTCAGTGTGTGTGTGTGTGTGTGTGTGTGTGTGTGTGTGTGTGTGCTAGAGAGAGAATGTGTGAGTGTGTTAAACACTGATAGACAGTATTTCTGATAGACTTCCACATCGTCAGATTAACACACATTAACACACTTCCTCTTCTCTTCTCCTGCGTTCCATCCCTGTAGGATCTCAGTGGAAAACATTGATGCAGAACTCTCCTCTCTCAGTTCCAGGATGCAGGCTCTCCAGGAGAAGATTGAGCGAGATCCTCAGCTGCTCTTACAGTTAAATCCGTTCCTGCAGGTCAGATTAATAATCATCTATTAGAGCTTTAATCAGCAAACGTTCTACAGGTTCTGAATCCTAATCTCACTTATATATTGTCTTGTGTTCGTCACTGATAAACGAATAACACAGCTCTTTATATTCATGCTAAAGTTTAATCTCACGCCCCTGTCTGATCTGGTGTTTGTGACTCCGTTCTGCTTATGCCTTGCTCTTTGCCCGTTAGAGTTCGACACAAACCCTTGAGGTGCTGAAGCAGTGCAGGCTGAACCTCCGCAGTGAGGGCAACGTTCTTATTGATTTCTTCTGTGAAGATAAAGACACGTTCAAACTCGACGAGTGCTTCAGGATCTTCCAAGACTTCTGTCTTAAATTCGAGAAAGCTGTGAAGGTACGAACAGGTTCTTCTTACAGCCCAAAAACATGTGTATAGAAATTTAGAAAGTTGTGTTTTATTTTAAGAAAAGAAAAAAAAAGATCCTAACTTCATGACTACATAAATTTGAATTCAGTGATGAGGTGGTAATTTACTGTATAGCTGTAGCAGCACTGTGGCTTCTACCCCAACACACCCCTCAACACTACACCAAATAAATGTTCATATTCCTTGTAAAAGTAATGGCATGGTGTTAGTGTTTATTGCTCACCCTGTCTCCTTCCTCTCTTGGTCAGGATAATCTAGCCAGGGAGATGAAGGAAGCTGCGAGGACGCAGCGCCTCCGCCAGCTGGAGGAAAGGCGCATTGCCTGGTCCGCTACCGGTGGGGGTCAGGGCGGCGGTAATTTTGGCCGCAGCAGCAGTGAAAACGATGTGGAAGTTCTTACCAAAGACGGGCTCCTGGACTTCTTGCTGCATCCCCGCCCCCACAGCCCCCACAGCCCCCACAGCCCACTGGGACGCTCTGCAAGCGCTCGCCGTTACCGCCAAGCCACAGCCGATCGCAACCTCCGTGGCTACCTGGAGCTGTTTTCTGGATCTCACACGGCTGACATCGCTAAATTCAGCAGCCTTCCACGGTCAGGACGTCATCACCAGAGAAGGACCATCACCTGGCTGACCACAGCAGATGACAACAGAGAGCTAGGACCTCAGCCGGCCACGTCCCCGAAGGCCCAGACCGAACCAATCAGCTCCCTGGCTCGATACTCAATGTCAGGCGACAGTATTGAGATCGACGTTTACGGTAATAATAATAATAATCATGCGGCCGTTTCTGAAGGTATAAAGTCTTCTCAGCCAGGCCACAACAGGAACGGCATGGAGAAATCTCACAATGTTGGACACATGAACGTTAGTGTTGAAAAACACACATTGGTGTCTGTGCCTCAGGCCTTTGACCTGTCACATCCTAATGATAATAATAACAGCACTTACACACCACTGGATAACCAAGTGGATACTACAGAGAGAGAAGGAGAGAAGGCACGAGACCTCGCAGATACATTGTTCCTAGATACCCCTCCATCCAGTAGAGGATCCGAGGAAGCACCAGAATCTGGGGCAGGCTATGACGCTAAAATCATTTCGCCCCAAAAGGAGGAGGAAGAGGAAAACAGCACCATCTCCTCAACAACATGTGACACGCCTTTGCCTCTTGACCCCTTATTGTCCAATAAAAAAGCTGCTCCTTACATTCTGGACTGCACTGACGCTGATTGTTCTGTCATGTTAGACGTGTCAGAACTAGAGAGTGCTCCTGTCTGTAAAGAAGGAGCTCAACAAGACATAAAACCACAGGATGGCTGTGTCCCAAGTCTCCCTCAAGACCCAAGTTCGCTTTCTTCTAACTTTGAGTCTTTGTCCATTAATGATCCCTCTGTGTCGGCATCTGGCGATGAACCATTTGAAGAGAAACCAGCAGAAGAGCATCGAAGTGTTACCACAGACGAGGCGGACAGTGACAGTGGTGACCTGGCAGAAGGTAAAAAGGTGCGTGAGAAAGCAGTACCGATATCCCTCCCCAAACCTGCCAACCTCCCCAAACCTACCAACACAAGGACCCCACCGAAACCTGCTGGCACTCGAACAGGACGTCCTACGAGAACGCTCACACCAACAGAGACCAGACACTTGCGCAAGGTGGTACCGATCACAAAGGTGAGTCGTTCTGGAAGCAGTGCTAAGAGAGTAGAGAGCACAGAATCCAGGCGTCCGCTCCGTGACCAGAGCATGCCTGCAAGAAAGGGTGACAGGCAGGGAAGACCAGCTCGCCCCTCTAGCCTTCCTCCAGAGTCCAAAGCGGAAAGAGGAACTACAGCTACAGCTGCAGGTTCTCAGTTGGCTCGTGATTCCACTCCGCACAGGCCTTCCATAAAGAAGCCGACCGCCAAACCTGTACGCAATATCCCTAAACCTCCAGTAGAAGAGAAAATATGTCGCTCTACCATGAGAGCCTTGGCACAGGCACAGGCTGCATCTGAAGCCAGCGCTCCTCAAACACCAAACCTCGGCCGGAAGTCTGCCTCACCCCTACCAGGCTTCGCTCGCAACACTTTCGCTTTCTCTTCTAGAGCCAAAAAGGACTTGATCGCACAGCCTGCACCAGGGACTCCGGTAAAGAGCCCTAACTTATCGAGAACTTCTTCACTGAAAGTGCCTTCAGGAAGTAAGGCACGCTCCGTGTCTAGCGGACACTCGGCCCAGGGTGAGGACAAACCGACGGGGTCTATACGGAGGGTTCAGAGTGTCCGGGCCTCAGGTCGCAACACTTTACAGAGTAACGCACCCCCACCCCAGAGTGCGCAGGAGCAAGCCCGAAAGGGAAGCAGTTACTCCGAGAAGTCTTTCCTGATAAAAGACTCCACCAGTGGCAGAGCCCCTAAGCCTATGTGGAAGTAGACAAGGAAAAAGCATTACAATCTCACACACTTACATTTTTTATTTTGTTCATCATCTCAGACTTATCGAATGTATCGAAAGCCTTTACATGTAGCTGAAGTTCTACGTATTGAGCTAGTTTTCCATAAGGGACTGGCTCTCCTGTCAATATTTGACAACCCATGTTAGTGGTAGCACTTCATCCATATAAGGATGTTACTGATGGCCTTTAAACAGCAGACGTTAAATGTTGCATCACCTTCACACACTTCACACAGTCTCAGTCATTTTCATACACAGATCCATGGCTGTCACTTTTATTTTTGTTATATAATATTATACTTCCTGAGATGCTGAGTTAATTATAGTACGAGTAGTTTTTTAAATCTCAAACCAGATGCAAAATATGTATGACCCGTGTTTGTGTGTGTTTGTGTGTGTGTGTGTGTGTGTGTGTCAGGGCGGGGCACTCTGGTCAGGAGAGTTCAAGGAATTTCCTGTGCTAACACATTTGTGATCAGTATTCGTAAATCAGTTTTGGAATAAAGCTTTTCCACTGAACTACGTGACCCAAGTACCGGTGCTGAATTTGGTTTCCTTTTCGGGTCTACGTGAATTGAGGAGGGGCATGTGGGCGGAGCTAGAAATAACGCAGGCCACTGATTGGTCACAGAAATATTCTTACAGGGTAGTGTGTGTGAGCGGTGTGTGTGAGTAGTAATGCGACACACATACAGTAATGGGACGCCAGACTACGCTGGATTACTGCGCTGTTACTATGGCAACGTGGTCATTAGATGAACCTGCTGCGTGCAAGGTTAGTGTTAAAGCTCAGTGGTTCATCGTCACACTCAGTAGAGTCAGTAACCTAGATGACGACACGTGAAGACGTTTTCTGTAACATTCTGTAATTAATCTGTTACGGCGATGTGAGCAGAATCAGGGCTCAGGACAAATCACTTCTAATGAGATACAAGTTTAATCAAACGTGTGTAAAATGTTATGAACTCTACACAAAAAGAAACGTGGTGTTAAATTACATTTACAGAAGAATGTGTGTGTGTGTGTGCGTGTGTGTGTGTGTGTGTGTTACAGTTACGTGCCTTTGCCATAGTCTTTATTCTTCTACGTGTACAATAGAACCAGTTTAAATGTTCTTACGTTATTTAGTTTTATTTACTTGTTTACTCTGCCATGTCGTGTCTCTCGAACCTCCTGCGCTGTGTTAACTCCTGAGGTGTTGCTTTTATTTGTGTTAGTGTTTAATCCTCGTCCTCTATCGACCGAAGCGGGTCTCTCTCTCTCTCTCTCTCTCTCTCTCTCTCTCTCTCTCTCTCTCGTGTCCTGGGATCTCGACATTCAGTGGAAAAGCTCTACAGGTGTGTTAGAGCAGGCGAGCGCGCGCCGGGACCGGAGTGTGTCCCCTGGGACATCCTGTCTCTCCGCCGAGTGTGACGACATAAACCTGTTCTGTGCATGAAAACTAATATTTGAATGATTATTAGCTGAAAACGTGTAGGACTGTTCACACACACGCTGGTGTTCGAGTCTGGACCCGGGACTGGTGTCTAGACAAACACTGAACCTGTTCATTAGCTGCTGTCTTGCTTTTCATTCTGGGTCGGAGCTGCGACGCTCCGCCGATCTGCTGCTGGTGATACTGTATCTGTGTCTCTGTGGAATTTTATCATTAGTGTAATCTATTTTTTTATTTAATTATTATTATTTTTATTTTTATTTATTTTTTTTGCTAAAGCCATATTTTTAATCAGAAGTGGCAAAACCTGGTGCTTGAGGGTCACCATGAAGAAATTCACCCTAAATCCTGATCCACACATGCTCACGTACACATACACACACACCTGTACACACATACACACACACACACCTGTACACACATACACACACACACACCTGTACACACGTACAGGGTTTTAACTCTATTAGTGTAAAACGCTACAAAGTGTAATAATAATAAATATTTCACTTTGAACAGGTGTAACATTAAAAAACGATCAAATGATTTATTTTGATTTTATAGATCAAGTAATTTATTATTATTATTATTGTTGTTGTTGTTAATATTGTTATGATGAAGAGAGAAGCAGGATATTATTTCTACCTCTACAGTCATGTTTCGCCACCTCTGATCCAGAGAACGCTTAGACTTTTATTTTCCTCTGTTTTACATTTAATCCCTTTGTTTCAGATGCCTTTTTTCCAGTGTGTGTGTGTGTGTGTGTGTGTGTAGTTGATTGACATGCTTGATAACAGCCATGCTATCAAGACCAGTACAATGGATTGATCTTCCGGCCGCCACACACACACACACACACACACACACACACACACACACACACACTAATGTAGCCTGCTGTAGACGTCTGATCTCAGAGCTCTGCTGTTTTTAGGAAGACTACATCAGTGTATTTTTCTTTTTGTAATGCGCTTGCTTGTCTTTTTTTCTCTAATTATGGAAAATCAAAATAAACCAAATAATAAAATTGATCATGTCCACTGGCTCTGTGTGTGTGTGTGTGTGTGTGTGTGTGTGTGTGTGTGTGTGTGTGTGTGTTTATACAGTTAAACCTTGGATTGCGACCCTAATTCGTTCTGGAAATGTGCTTGTATATCAAAGTGAATTTAGAAATAAAACATAATATTATCATCATAAATAATGGAAACTCTGACGATTCGTTCCACAGCCCAGAATATTTATATAAATAAATTAATACAAAATATAAACATAAAAATAAAACAAATTAACCTAATCCTAATCCCGACAGAGTAGTGTTTCTGTTAGTGTGTGTGTGTGTGTGTGTGTGTGTAGTTTGCAAGACATACAGATTAGGCTAGTTGGTGTTCTCAAATTGCCCGCGGTGTGTGAATGTGTGTGAATGTTGACCGGAGGTTCTACCACACTCTGCCACAATGAGAATAAACACAATAGTGTGCTCTGATCTCCATTGGTCTACACTGGTCTCCACTGATCTCCATTGGTCTACACTGGTCTCCACTGGTCTGTACTGGTCTACACTGGTCTGTACCGGTCTCCACTGGTCCCCACTGATCTCCATTGGTCTACACTGGTCTACACTGGTCTACACTGATCTCCATTGGTCTCCATTGGTCTACACTGGTCTGCACTGGACTACACTGGTCTCCACTGGTCTGTACCGGTCTACACTGGTCTGCACTGGTTTCCGATGGCCTGCACTGGTCTCCACTGGTCTCCACTGATCTCCATTGGTCTACACTGGTCTACACTGATCTCCATTGGTCTACACTGGTCTGCACTGGTCTCCACTGGTCTCCACGGTCCCTAGTTGGACTATAGAGGTTCCTAGTTGGATGTACAGAATGGACAGGTTTATAAAGGTTGTACTGGAACACACTGATGTGTCTCAGCTCTACACTAACATCTACACGAATCCTGTAACTGAGGTCTCAGACTACCGAAGCCCTGAGAGCGGTGCAGTGTGTGTGTGTGTGTGTGTGTGTGTGTGTGTGTGTTAGACTCGACTAAAAACTGGAACAAAAGGGCCTTCACCCTAAAAACCACATTATAATGAACGTGTCTCCTGCTGCATGCTCCTGATTGGCTGATGAAGGTCTGAGCCAAACTCTCACTCCTGACCTTTACAGCTCGACTGGTCTGAGATCAGTGTTAAACAGGTCTGTGTGTGTGTGTGTGTTATAGACTGCATTCAGAATGCAGCAGAAAGCACCATGGTGTTGACTCTGTCAGTGATGCTGGCCTTTTCAACACACACACACACACACACACACACACACACACACACAGTTTTACGCATGGCATATTGTTAGACATTGTCTGAAGATGTCATGGCAACTCGATCCCAAAACAGCAGCTCTCTCTCTCTCTCGCTCTCTCTCTCTCTCTCTCTCACACACACACACACACACACACACACACACACACACACACACACACACACTCTTTCTCTCTCTCTCTCTCTCTCTCTCTGTGTGTCACTGTTCCAGCTCTGAATAACACTCCTATATATATAACGCACTGTATCAGTCACACTCCTCCGCATTATTCCTCCTGTTATTTTTATTCTTTGCAGCGTTTAAACAATTTGTTCTGGATTTTAATATTTAAGTAGAAAATGTGTTTTTAAATCTGAGCCTTTAAACCAGTTCATTGTGTTGATGGTGTGTTCAGTGATCAGACCCTAATCTCCAGTTATTCTTCACCTGAGCCCTGTGGTGATGCCGTAAGCTCTACCATGTTACCATCATCACTATGACATCATCATCTTTTTAAATCAAACATTTCTGGGCCCTTTTGGGGTCTTAACATACTCACACAGTCCTGTAATTCAGCACACAGGTTGTAATCTGCTGCCATTAGGACACCTGAGAGTCCGGGCTCTGGGCGTGGCTCAGGTGCTTGGACACGCTCATTGTAGCTTCCAACTATCATTTTAATTATTGTCTTACTTAAAATAAAGAACCCTACCAGATGTGTTCCAGCTGTTTCCTCAGCGCAGGCACTTCGTCTGCTCCAGCAGGATGGACTTCAGCTCACTGTAAACTAAACTAAACTCGGCCAGGTGGTGGCGCTGACGTCTGAAAGTAAAGCAGGTTGAAGATCTCTCCGGCTCGAGGTGTCACGATCATTACATCAGGGTTTTAAGGTCTGATGTGTTTTATACTGAATTCACATTTTTAATTCTTATATTTTTATTGCTTTGTTTGTCCACTCAGTGTACATGTGTGTGTGTGTGTGTGTGTGTGTGTGTGGTTCCTCTAGGTTTGTCCTTATCTTACTAGTTTAGATCTCTGTCCATATTTCAGTCTCTTTAATGACTTTAACGACTCTATTTTATATTACCTGCTTTATTTTGTGAACTTCTCATGACTTGGACACAATGAGCCACAATTGAACCCGTAACCCTCCAGACCCTTTTCTCCTTTAAGGAACATTATGGGATGTAACACAGACCAAACAGAGCACATGGAACTCATGTTGAAAGACGTCACATGACAATTTCTCTGTTAAAGTCCTTATGTGACCCCGATGTATCGAGTACATCAGAGAGAAATTTTCAAAATGTGTTTCATATCAGTTTTTTTAAGAAACAGTCAGAGGTTAAATATAAAATATAAGACGTTATTAAATGATGTTAAATATGAATAAACCTACTTTCAGTAACTGTCACATGTGTTATGAGGACACTCCACCATACAGGAAATGAAGGACACACACATTCACAGAGGGTCACATGACTGCACCTGGATGCTCATTAGATGTCACTTAATGGCTTCATGAATGAAGTCAAGGATAAAGAACTTTACAGGACATTTATAGTTTTTAAGAAAATATATATTTTTTAAAATCAAAATCTTGGTTTGACTTTGTGGTTTAGTCTCAGCGCTCAGTCTGATGATTCTCTGTTCACATGGATTATTCTTGAGCGTCCTCTGCTGGACACTGAGAGACTGAAACTTTAGTTCTATAATTACAGTACATCCGGAAAGTATTCACAGCGCATCAGCTTTTTCCACATGTTGTTATGTCACAGCCTTATTCTAAAATGGATTAAATTCATTGTTTTCCCTCAGAATTCTACACACAACACCCCATAATGACAACATGAAAAAAGGTTTACTTAAGATTTTTGCACATTTATTAAAAATAAAAAATTGAGAAAGCACATGTACATAAGTATTCACAGCGTTTACCATGAAGCTCAAAATTGAGCTCAGCCACATCCTGTTTCCCCTGATCATCCTGTTTCCCCTGATCATCCTTGAGATGTTTCTGCATCTTAATTGGAGTCCACTTGTGGTAAATTCAGTTGATTGGACATGATTT
>JAQMYL010000029.1:341487-351515 GCA_030014365.1 Clarias pachynema | reverse complement strand
AACAATGAATTTAATCCATTTTAGAATAAGGCTGTGACATAACAACATGTGGAAAAAGCTGATGCGCTGTGAATACTCTCCGGATGCACTGTACATGTTTTTTTTGTTTGGTTGGTTTTTTTTTCTCATTGCAATATGAGACTTACATTTTTAATGCAGGAAAAATTTTTTACACATCATCTTGAATCAAATAATTTTTCTTTGAACTTCATTAGACTGGGTAATGCTGCTATATAAACACATTTACATTATAAAAAACAAATAATAAGATTTATGATTAATAATGTTTTAAGATGAGTAACATTTACACTTAAATTAGATGGAGAATAAAAATGTGTGCAAGTGATCAGACTTTGTTTAAATGTTCATACACGATAAACTTTTAGTATTTGTTCAAACTTGTTCATTATTGAATTCAGGTGTTTCAATCAAGTCCCTTAACCCCAGTGAAGGACAATCTTAATGCTTCAGCATACCAAGACATCTTGGACAATGCTATGCTTCACGTAACGTTGTGTCCACAGTTTGGTGAAGGACTTTTTCTATTCCAACATGACTGTGTCCCAGTGTACAAAGTGAGGACTATAAAGACACACTGTGATGAGTTCGGTGTGGAAGAACTCGAGCGGCCCGAACACAGAGCCCTGACCTCAACCCCATCGAGCAGCTTTGGGACGAACTGGAACGGAGATTGTGAGCCAGACCTTCTCGTCCAACATCAGTGTGTGACCTCATAAACGCTCTACATGATGAATGGACACGAATTCACACAGAAACACTCCAACATCTTGTGGAAGGCAAACTTTTGTCTATATAGTGCATGCTGCAGTAGAGGGTTGGTCACTACAGGACATTAGCGCCCCTTAATTATTTTGCTTATGAGGTTTAGAATGTAGCCAAACTGGAAAAAAAATAACAATAACTGATAAAAGACTAGACATGAGGCAGTGCAGGAACACCTTCAGCTGTGACCTTCCGGTTTATTTCAAATGCAGTTAAATACAGAGAACCAGCTGAACTTTATAGATCCTAATAGTGCATATAAAGTGAAATGTTTATTATCAACCTTACTAAAATTTAAACAGCTCACAACCATCGTCTTCAATAATACAGTAATCATTAAATAAAATAAAATTTCAAAATAAAGTAAAATTCAATATACAACTGGGCTTTAAAGTAAAGACGTAAAAGCAGCAAAATGAAATATAAATTAAATAATCAGAGCAACTAATATAAAACCAGAGGTTTGACAGTGAGGAGACTTTAGCAGTCTGTGTGTGTGAGACTGTACATGTGATATAAATACAAACAAATAGTAAAATAATGAAATGAAAAGTTAAATAAAAGTGCGTTAATATATATATATATATATTTTTTTTTTGCTTTAACCTGTGCTTATTTATTTCAGTGTTTAGTGTAACTGTGCGGTTCAGGTGAATAATAATCCTGTGGAAAAGCAACCGTGCTCTCTGGTCACGAGCAGGATCATAAAGATGAAGGGATTGAGCTGTGATGGTATTATGGGATGGAGGGATGAGTGGATGGAAGGATGAGGGGTTGGGGGGGTGGAGGGGTGAGGGGTGAGGAGTGTCACTGGGGGTAGCGGTAAACTTTAAAGCAGTGGTTTCCTGAATCCGCCACGAGTACGTGAGAGTCGGAGGTGATGGCGAGACCCTGAGGGCCGAACAGAGGATCTGCTGAAGTGTTAATGAAGGACAGGAACGAGCCCCTGCTGTCAAACACCTACACACACACACACACACACACACACACTGTGTGAGAGCTGAGTTTTATAGTCTCAGGTTTTAAAGCTGTGTGTGGACATGAGCAGTGTGTGTTTAGCCGAGTGTGTTACCTGTATGCGGCTGTTCCCCCAGTCTGCTACGATGATGTTTCCATGTGAATCCACAGCGACTCCGGTAGGAGCGTTAAACTGACCATTTCCCTCACCGCTACAGCCGAACTTCAACAGGAACTCTCCCTCCGCATTAAACACCTGAAACACAACAACCGTTGTTACACTCTTCTCCAGAACAGCTTTAACTCCTCACTCTGATCACACACACCTTCACTGAGTGATTGTGGAAGTCGGTCACAATAATCTCATTGTTCTGATTTACTGCTGCAAAGTGGGGACCTGCAGCGTGGAGACAGAACATATAATAATAAATAATAATAATAATAATAATAATAATAATAATAATAATAAGAGTTTTTCTTCTTTTTATTCTAAAGATGAAACACAGTGAAAACCTGCAAGCTGTTTGTCTCCGTTTCCCCGAGTGCCGAACTTGCGGATGAATTTGCCGTTGGGTTTGAAGACCAAGATGCTGCAGGATTTATTATCCACAACGATGATGTTCCCGCTGCGGTCCACGGCCACGCCCTTCGGACCCATCAGCTTCCCGGAGCCGATCTTATTCTGAGACACAGACTGTAGATCAGTGACCAGCGTTATGATTCGTGTTTATTGTGTGGTTTTAGTGTCTATAAAACCATGTACTTCCTTCACCTTAAATTTACCGTCGCTGGAGAAAACGCTGACCCATTTGCTGTCGTAGTCGGCAACGATGATATCACTATTGGGGTGGATGGTGATGCCGGTGGGCCGTTGGAGTTGCCCCGGAGCCCGCCCCCTTATCCCGAATCGACTCTTAAACTGTCCTTCATTAGAGAATACCTATACAGACAAGTAAAATGTCTTTAGTGCTCTTTTTATAGGTTTTAAATATTTTCAGGAACAGCAGGGATCTCACTTTTACCTGAACACACTGATTGTTGCTGTCTGCTATTAAAACATGTCCAGTGTCTGAAGCGGCCACGCCCTGAAGGTTAGCAAATTCACCCCTGTTTCTCCCTTTAGTCCCTAGAGAGAACAAATAACACACAACCGTTACTCAGCACTGGCATTATAACACAAACCCCTCCCACAGCATTACATCATAAATCAAACCCCTCCCACTACATTAGACCATAATCCAAATGCCTCCCACTAAGTGAAATAATAACACAAACCCCTCCCACTACATGAGATCTTCAGATAACCCAGTCCTATAATGAGCAGGTGGGAGCAGGTCCCTGAATGCAGGTGCAGGTTCTGTACCTATTCTGAGGATGAGGTCGTCCTCTGTGCCAGTACCCTTGCCCCTCCCTGAGCTGTACATGCTGCTGGGGCTTCTGATGGCTCGCGCTTTTATGTGGCCGCTCCCCGGTGACTGCAGGCGTTTCTTGGCACCACCGGAGGTGTCAGGTTCCTGCGTATGTCTGGTGGCCCGGATGCTAAACGGACTCCCGCGGATGTGCTGTCCATATAGGCGCACTGCCAGCATGTACTGTCCCTCGCGTGACAGCGTGTACAGTATCTCATACGTGCCGTCTTTGAGGTCTACAACTTCACCTTCTCCCACCGGAGTACCATCTGCACCATTCAGCTCAGCCGAGAGAGGAGCGCCCCCTGTCTGGCACGGCGCACCGTCTCTGTCCTTCGAGGTGACGGTGACGGAGATGGGTCGGCCCACCACGCAGCGCCGCAGTCCCTCTCCGCTCGCCACCGTTCCTCCTGCCACAGCGCTGCCGGTAATGACGGAACCCAGACGGCGTATGGAGCTGCACAGACCATCAGTTTCTGCTGTGAAGCTCAGCTGCCCGTTCTCTTCAGGCCGTAGATGAAGTTCACGAGTCTCCAGGTCGCTCAGGTGCTCACTCAGCTGCTTCTCCAGCAGCATCACCTCGGCCTCGGAGCCGCTGAGTAACGCTTGTTCTGTAAGACTGCAGCTGCTGCACATGTCCTCCTGCTCCTGCAGCAGCATTGCTAACTGCGTCTGAAGCACCTGTTATAATAAATACACACAACACAAACATGTCCTTTAGAATTTTAGAGGTCAGAACCAACGAGTGCTGGATAAATCTGCTAATAAACTCTGGCTGGTCTTAGACTGTGGAGGTTCTGATGGTTCTAGGGTCAGTGAAAAAGCAGGATAGCTGGGCTGGGATTCACAGTGTGTTGGCACAAAACAAAACTGCTTAAAGCTTTAAAAGTCGTGATCCTCCCTGTCTCCTGATTTTTGTGTTTTGTAAGTCTTATGTTGACACACACCTCGGGTCCAGCGTACACTGTGGCCCAGCCATGTTATTGTACTCAGCCGCACCTAAACCCTAACCCTTGTTTAGTTGGTAAGTCTGTCTATATATAGTATATACTGTATGTATAGTCCTTGTTTGAGTCGATTCCTTTGTTCTTGCATCTGTTTGGTTTGGGCAGTTCTGTTCTGTTTGCTGCTTCGTACATTGTTCATATTTTGTGTTGGTTAGCATTAGCATTAGCCCCAGTTCCTAGCCACAGTTTTTGTACTCATGTGTGTACATTACGGTTTTTGTTTTTAAATGTTTAAACCCCACTTTAACACATAACACCGTTACACAAAGTCCTGTTTTAGATGTTCTGATGTTCTCAGGTTTATACGCAGCTTCTGTTCAGGCAGTTCAAAGTGAAACAAAAAGCTACAGTTCAAGTTTTTTATCCATGGAAGTCACTTTACATGAGTCCTTTTGTACAGTAAACACATTCAGCTTGTATATAAACATTATTATAGTAACACACTACATACATACATACTACATGTATACACTTGGTGCAGAGCGAGAAAACCCTGTGTAAATGTTCCTGGATAAAGATCTCTAATCATCCAACTGACTAAATCAAAGCACTGATAAAAAAATGATCATCAAAGGTTTCTGTGTAATCACCTAGAGCTCGGAGTCGTCATCTTCCTCCATCAAAACACAGATACACTCCGAACCTCTCAAACTCACTGTGTGTCACAGCGCATGTGATAACTGGTTATACCAGCTCGACAGTTTAATCATTAGTTCTCTCTCTCTCTCTCTCACACACACACACACACACTGAGTTGCATAACACATTCAATGATTTCCTGGTGGGAGGAGCCAAGATGGCAGCTGATTGTGTGAACATTTAAAGGGCTTTCAGCGTGAACTGTTCCATGGTTTACTGTTACACAGAGAGAGACGACCTCAGTTCTCCTGCAGGAGGAACCACGTTGATCCTGGATCACTTCAAAGTGGAGCCAGTAATCACTGGGTTAATACACAGCAGTGATCTGAGCACTTCTATACAGTACATAGTTCTCATACTGTATGATGTCACTACATGTGATACATCACATCACATCACATCAGAGAAACTGTGTAAAGGTTAGCATTAGCGGTCAGTATATACATATATATATATATATATATATATAAAGTGTAACATCTCCCGTGTTCATGTCTTCCTCATAGATCTGATATTAACTTCTTAATTCTCCCACATTCTCTCTCTCGCTCTCTCTCTCTTTGTTCTCCCAGATTGTTAAAATGGTTCTTTGAAGTAACAGATGTACGCGACACCACGTGATTAAGATGAATCTGATTGCTATCTATGGCTGTTTTTGCACCAAATTCACTTCCAGCAATAAACTAAAGTCCTCACCTGAGCTGGTGTTCTGTTGACATGTGTGTGACTTCACCAAATTTGTTTTTTACTTAAAAGTTAGATAACAAGTTACAAAGTTGCAAAGTTCATTTAAAGTGAGGTATTTATATTTAGAATCTGTCTCTCACTATGAAGTCAGAAAGGTTCTGGGAGAACTCTGGAGAAAGCTTCTGACCTTGTGTTTCAGGGTGTAGTTCACCTCCACCTCCATCAGCAGCACACTCTTCCGCACATCCAGCATCTTCTGCAGCTCACTGAACGTGGTGTGGATGTTCTCCTCCACTGAGCTCTTCTGACTGCTCAGCTGCTCCAGAATCTCAGACAGCTTGTGCAGCGCTGAGTCGATCTCTGGAAGTCTGAGACAGAGAAATGATGCGCTGATCTCTCTCTCTCTCTCTCTCTCTCTCTCTCTCTCATATCTGCCTAATCACCATGACCACATCCACCCAGACAATGTAATAAAGGACAGAAGAGTGTAAGAGGAAACAGAAGGTACGAGCTCCTGACCTGCTCCTGACAGCGTTAAGGTGCTGCAGCAGTGAAGCTCTGTGCTGCGTGAGGGCTTGTGTGAGGGGGACGGCCGCATGCTGGGCGTGGTCATTACTGCTGCACTCCTCACACACTGCTGTCTTACACTCCTTACAGTAAAACTCCATCACCTGTTAAACACACATCAAGTTTTGACTACTGTCCTGTTTCACTCAGCATTTAACTAGCAGTTAATTAACAGTGTGACACGTGTCACATGCTGTGATGGACATGAAGGGACATAGTGAGGATATGGAGAATATACACTTAGTGACCTGGTGACAACGTGTAAGGGTCATGGTGTAGTATATGTATTGAACACGGTGAAGATAGGTATGGGACACAGTGAAAACATTTAGAGATATGTAGGGGACAGGGTGAGGACATGTAGGGGACATGTATTGGGACATGTAGAGGAAAGGGTGAGGACATGGTGAAGACATGTAGGGGACATGGTGAGGACATGTAGGGGACATGGTAAGGACATGCAAGGGAAATTATCAGAACTTGTAGGGGAATGTAGGGGACATGGTAAAGACATGTAGAGGACATGGTGAGGACATTTAGGAACCAGAACAAGGATACTGTATGTAGGAGATGTGGTCAAAATGTACAAGAGGACGTGTAGGGAACATGGTGAATATATGCTAGGAGCAACTGATGACATGAGGATGTGGTGGCAATGTGTAAGAAGCAGGTAAAGACATGTAGGGGACGTGGAAGGAACGTGGTATGGACATGATGGGGACGTGGTGATTAAGTGATGTGAATTTGGAAAAGGATGTCATGAGGATGTTGTGGAGAGGTAATGGAAATGTTATAGGACATGATGGGGACATATTGAGGACATACAGGGGATGTGGAAAGGACATGATGAGGACATAATAGGGGGGTGTTGTGAAGATGTGTGGACTCTATATGTCACCGTTTAAGGCTTTATTAATAATAATCATACGTTGTCTCCATGGTTGGGACAGTTCAGCGGTTGTTCCGAGCTCACAGTGTTGATGTCTTGCAGTAAGTCTTCATCTCCGAGTCCCGAGTCCGGACCCTTCAGCACCTCCATCAGGTTAGTGATCAAAAAGTTGCTCTGTAATGCAGCCACACCCTTCTCTGGGAGGACGGATGTCTGACGGCAGACAGGACACGACAGGATGAGGCTGTCGAACGGGACGAAGCTCTGAAGACACCTGAGGACAGAGGAATTTAATCAACTGCAACAATTCTTATTTTACTTTTTTTTTCTTATAAAGGACTTTAGGAATAAACTAATTAGGTTCAGATTTAATAATAACTCCACATTTCTATTTTTAGTCTCAGTATTAATTATTATAATGAACCTTCATCATTATAATCTTTAATTTGTGTAACACACACACACACACACACACACACACAGACACACACACAGAGTGTAAGCTGTGGTACCTCTGACAGAAGGTGTGTAGACACGGCAGCACTTTGGGTTTGTGGTAGTGATCCAGACAGATGCTGCACATCAGGAAGTGTTTATCGATGTGACGCACTACAGGACTCGGAAGTGAGCAGAGATCAGAGCCATCACTCGCCATCCTGCAGCTTACACACACACACACACACACACACACACACACAGCCTATATACTGAGCAGACAGACAGACAGACAGACAGACAGGGGATTTTTGTTAACGACATCATAACCTCAAGAGTTCAGAGAAAGTTGAAAGTTAAATAAACATCTAGTCTGCAGTTGTAGCCTGTGGTTCTGTTTCCTTACAGAAGCTCCTGTGTAATGCAAACACACTTCATTTAAATCAATAGCGAGGTGTGGCCGCTGAGTCAGTAGAGGAGGTGTAGCCTGTAGGTTCCAATCGGCCTGAAGTACCCTGAGAAGTGCACTACATAGCGTGGTCAGCCATGTTAAGTGTGATTTCAAACCGCAGGCAACGAAAATGTTCAGTTCAAAGGGAACTGCGAAGGGTGTAGGGAACGAGTGAACACCAGGTCTTCACTTCACCGAGAAAGAAAACATTCCCATCAGTCATTGTGTCTCGCTGGAGTGTAAAACACATAGAGTTAGAAAGAGGATTTATATATTTATTATCATTAATATCGAGAACGACATCATAATAAAAGGACACAAAATTATTATTTTATATTTAATCAGGAAATCCTTAGTATGATATAAGATAGTAATCTGTAAAAAATAAATCTCTGTACATCTTTAATCAATTATTATTATAATTAATTTATGATATACAGTGGGTGTGGCCTTTGAGTCAGTCTCAGTGAAGGAGGCGTGGCCTTTAAGTCAGTCTCAGTGAAGGAGGCGTGGCCTTTAAGTCAGTCTCAGTGAAGGAGGTGTGGCCTTTAAGTCAGTCTCAGTGAAGGAGGCATGGCCTGAGTAACAGGAAGTGAAGCTAAATGGTGAGATGAATACATTAGACTGAGACAGTGTCCTGATTCTATTTCTGGAGATAAAAGAGTTCCTCCTCTCGCTCTCCTCGTCAGTCCTCAGGGGAAGGAGAACTTCAGCACCTCATTATTAAACTGACAGAAACTTCAAAACGGACCAGAATTCACCGCGGACTGAAAAGTGCTGGCGTTATAAACGCAGAAGAGCATCGCAGAATCTCAGATACAGATTTAGAGACAGAGGAGGGTGAGGGTCGGGGGGGGGGGGGGTGAAGAGGTGACGTCATCAACAATCACATCATCATACAGCTCTACAGTCTGTGTGTGTGTGTGTGTGTGTGTGTGTGTGTGTGTGTGTGTGTACAGTGTTGTTTATGTCTCCTGTTTCAGTGTGACCATGTGATCATCACGCCAGGATAAACATGAGCACAAAGTGAAAGTGTAATCAGTGAAGCACTTCTTAATGTGGAGAGTCCGAGCACTGGGATGATCTTCCACTTCCTGCCCTGATGTTAATGCACCTACCCCCCGCCACCCCTCCCCCCTACACACACACACACACACACACACACACACACACCCCGCATAAACACTCCATCAGCTCTGTGCTGTACAGCGGTTAGTTTTAGATCGTTGTTGTTGTTTCATAACAGGTTTTTGTCATTGAATAATGAAAAGTCCTACAGATACAGGGGTGAGAGGGGGTCATAAGCAGGTCATAAGGTGATGAAGGAGGGTCTTACTGCTCAGTGATGAAGATGATGATGATGATGATGATGGTGAAACTCCACGTTGCTGCTTCACTCTCTGTCCTTATGAAGCTGAAACACACAGAAGACTCTCAGCTCAGACGGGGATTATTACAGGAACAGGGATAAACCTCTCTCCATACGTCCACTCTGTCCGTCTGTCTCTCTCTCTGTTCATCCATCCCCTTCAGTCTGCTCTCTCTCTCTCTCTCTCTCTCTCCCCCCACAGAGTCAATACCGCTGCAAAGCGTAATGGGATTTAACAGAATGTGAGCTGGTTGGGTCTGAGCTCTCGACCAATGAGACGCTGGAGATTAGACCCGAGAGAGAGAGAGAGAGAGAGAGAGAGAGACTATATCATCAGTGCTGAGTCACTCTCCAGTGTGTGTGTGTGTGTGTGTGTGTGTGTGTGATTCTGTACATAAAAATAAATGAAGATTGATCACAGTGTTGCTCTGATTAAATATTAAAACACTGTATTATGTTTATAGTTCACACAACAACAACAACAACAACAACAATAATAATAATAATAATAATAATAAATATAGTTGCAAGCAACAATGCACTGCACAACCTGTGTGTGTTACAGTTTTTGTGAATCGCTAAAGCATTAAATTCTATTGTAAAAACTAAACTGTCAATCAATCCCACAGTTGTCAGAATCTTAAACACTTTTCTACTGGTTAGGCACAATTTGCAAATCTGAATCTCCCATTTACCTCTAAACACATTCTCAAACACAGAACACATTTAGCAGTGTGGTGCACTTGTACCCAGAATGATGCACACAGGCTACAGAAGTTAAACACAACTAACACACTGTTTTCATCATTTACACACTACCACTCAAAACTGAAAA
>JAQMYL010000029.1:289564-300335 GCA_030014365.1 Clarias pachynema | reverse complement strand
ACAGCGGGAGAGAGACAGAGACAGAGGGAGAGAGTGAGAGACAGAAGGAGTGAGAGAGACAGGGAGAGAGAGACAGGGAGACAGAGAGAGAGAGAGAGAGAGACGGAGGGAGAGAGAGAGACGGGGAGAGAGAGAGAGAGACAGAGGGAGAGACAGGGAGACAGGGAGAGAGAGACAGAGGGAGAGAGAGAGAGACAGAGGGAGTGAGAGAGACAGAGGGAGAGAGAGAGAGAGAGACAGAGGGAGAGAGAGAGACAGGGAGAGAGAGACAGGGAGACAGAGAGAGAGAGAGAGAGACAGAGGGAGTGAGAGAGAGAGAGACAGAGAGAGAGAGAGAGACAGAGGGAGAGAGAGAGAGAGAGACAGGGAGACAGAGAGAGAGAGAGAGAGATGTGAACACATGTGGTGTTGAAGCTCTAATCTCATTGCACTTTACTGATGGTTTTTTATCCGTGTTGTATTAAAAGCAGCACCAGCTGAAGAATTAATCTAACTGACCTGACTTTCTCTTATTCATCTATTTAATGCATTAATTCCACTGAAGCCCCGCCCCCTTCACCTAATTGGTCAGAGTGCTAAGCTAATGGAGTTTTAAAAAGCAGAACATTTACACCACAATTGCGTCTTTGTTATAGCAAATGACACACACACACACACACACACACACACACACACACACACACACACACACACACAAAAACCTAATAGAACTAAACTAACAGATTCATTGATTTTACACTGTAATACATCAGTAAAACGTGTACACATACACACACACACACACACATATACACACACACACACACACACACACACACACATGCATTACCACAGCTGTAAAGACAGGATGGTTCTCTATCGATCTGTTTATACAGGTGTATACAGTATACTGGTTATCATCAGTTGGTAAACAGTCATCACGGTGGCGTACTTGTGAGTTCTGTGGCCTCGCGCCTCCAGGGACTGGGTTTGATTCCCACCCCGGGTCTGTGTGTGTGGAGTTTGTGTGTTCTCCCTGTGCTTGGTGGGTTTCCTCTGGGTTCTCCGGTTTCCTCCCACAGTCCAAAGACCTGCAGGTTAGGCTAACTGGCGTTCCCAAGTTGCCCGTAGTGTGTGTAAATGTTGACTGGAGGTCTTACCTTGGTTGTCAAATGTAAATACAGCGGCCACCACCGGCCTCCACCTGTCTCCATGGCTCTCCACAGGCCTCCACGGGTCTCCACCGGCCTCCACCTGTCTCCACGGGCCTCCACGGGTCTCCACTTGTCTCCACGCGTCTCCACGGGCCTCCACGGGTCTCCACGGGCCTCCACGGGTCTCCACGGGTCTCCACGGGCCTCCACGGGTCTCCACGGGTCTCCACCGGCCTCCACCGGCCTCCACCGGTCTCCACGGGCCTCCACGGGTCTCCACTTGTCTCCACGGGTCTCCACCGGCCTCCACCGGCCTCCACGGGTCTCCACGGGTCTCCACCGGCCTCCACCTGTCTCCACGGGCCTCCACGGGTCTCCACCGGCCTCCACCGGCCTCCACGGGTCTCCACGGGTCTCCACGGGTCTCCACCGGTCTCCACGGGTCTCCACCGGCCTCCACGGGTCTCCACGGGTCTCCACCGGCCTCCACCTGTCTCCACGGGCCTCCACGGGCCCGAGCTGGACTACAGAGGTTACTAGATGGATGGATGGATTTTGTTAAATATTATCAGCTCATAGAGTCGTGACCATTTAAACATAATAAATAAATAATAAATGATGATATATTTCATTTAAAGGATCCTGGATAAACACTGTTCTTACATAACAAAGAGTAAAGAGAGAGAGAAAGAACTTGTTCAGCTTTATAGATGTATGAGTTTAGATGAACACCTGACACACAGATCAGAACAGAACCCACACTTGGTTATCTGACAGTGTGATTTATTATTGGGTCGGGACTCTTTATGGTGGGACAGATGCAGTGGACAGATTAATGTTTAGCTCACTCGGGATAACAGGCAGGGAGGGTTATGGGTTTATTTAGATCGTGGAAGTGACCCAGCATCACCTGCAGATGGGGAGGAGGCGGAGCAACGGGCAGTGCACGGGGGGGGGGGGGATTGGGGTTCTCACCTGGGATCATTAACGACTACTTATATACAGTATACATATGTCTGTGTGTGTGTGTGTGTGTGTGTGTGTGTGTGTGTGTCTAACCCTAGAGACAGTTCGTGTTAAGATTCTGAGTAAAGATTCTGACACACAGCACTGAGCTGATTATTATTATTATTATTATTTACAGGATCAGTGAAACGATATTCATAAAGAACAATAAGATGTTTTTCTTCTCCTATAATCAGACTGACCAATCAGGGTGGAGCTCGGTGTGACAGGGGGCGTGGTTTCAGGGACGCAGGGGAACGAGCCTGAGTCAGGCAACACGCGCGCTCCCGCGAGCATGTGAAGTGATGTGAGGGACAGTGGGACACACACACACACACACACACACACACACACACACCGGGTCCGTGCTGAAGTGCAGAATGGAGCTGAGCGCTTTGGTCCTGAGACATGATCCTGATTTATTCCTCATCTGAGCTTCTGATCTGAACAGGTGAGGATGATGATGATGATGATGATGATTTCTGTTTTATCTGAAGGTTAATTTACACTTTTACGTTTTATTCAGTGTTAAAGCTAAAGAATAACCAGAGGCTGAGCTGTAGAGAGATTTAACACACTTACACACTCTCAGTCTGCGGTTTATCTGTTTATGTGTGTGTGTGTGTGTGTGTGTGTGTGTGTGTGTGTGTGTGTGTGTGTGTACAGCTCCAGCTCTCCTTCAGGATGTTCCGTTCTTCATCATCTGTTAAGTAGATCGGATGTGATTAATTAACTGTAATTAAAAGATGCTCGGAGTTGAATGAGCAATATTTCAGGATAATTGTGTAGTGACATCTTCATATTCCAGCTTATTGTGCACACACACACACACACACACACACACACACACAGCTGTGAGGGAAACTCTGTTGTCTGTGATTGGGAATTAAAAGCCATAAGTGATGTGATGAGTCTCATGGGGAAAAGGGTTCCGTGAGGGTTCTGGATGGTCTAGAACTTTCCCCTTTTATAGAGGAAGCTTTCTTTAAAACCATACATTGAGGATATGATGTTCTAGAATTCAAGGTAGAGGAACCAATCGAGAACCGTTTAGATTGAGAATGTATATTATTGAGATGTGTATATTATCAACAAAATTGCAATTTGAGTGAAAACTACAAAACGACATGCTTAACTCTAGAACCATGAAGGGTTCTTTGGTGTGGTTCATCCATCTGATGCTTTAACATGATCGTTAACATCACGTCAGTGTTGGAGCAGGAGAACTCTAATCTGTGTAGAACCGTTCAGGAGAACCGTTTGGCTTTGAGTGGAGTGATTGCCTGAGTGTGTGTGTGATTGTGTTTAACAGTCTTGTGTTCTTCTACAGTTCTAGTGCATGGATCCCAAACATGGATGTGATGAATAAGAAGAACCTGACCCGGGGTGACCCCACCAGCACCTTCTCCAACTGCTGCACGCAGTCAGACGTCCCAGACGAAGGAGCTTTATTAAAAGGTCTGGAGGACAGCACGCAGCTGCTCGGGGTTCAGGTGGTCCTCATCCTCGCCTACAGCACCATCATCCTGTTCGGCGTCAGCGGGAACTCTTTGGTCATTTACGTCGTGTACAAGTTCCGCAACCTGCACACGGTCACCAACTTCTTCATCGCTAACCTGGCGGTAGCAGACCTGCTGGTGAACGCGCTGTGCCTGCCCTTCACCCTGATGGCCACGCTCTCGGGGGAGTGGAAGTTCGGGCAGGCCATGTGTTACCTGTTGCCGTACGCCCAGGGCCTCGCCGTTCACGTGTCCACCATTACGCTGAGCGTGATCTCGCTGGACCGCTACCGCAGCATCATCCACCATACCGAGACAAAAATGTCTAAAGACATGTGCGCAGTTGTCATCATCATCACCTGGATAGCCAGCGCCGGGCTCGCCAGCCCTCTGGCCATCTTCCGTGAGTACGTGACCTTTGACCTGACGCCAGAGCGCAGCATCCAGGGCTGTGTGGAGAAGTGGCCGGGCAGCAGCGCGGACGGAACCGTGTACAGCGTCGCTACGTTCCTGCTGCAGTACGGGCTGCCCCTGTCCGTCATCTCCTACGCCTACGCCTGCATCTGGAGCAAGCTCAGGAAGCACGTCAGCCCCGCGGGAGGACACAGCGAGCGACACCGCCGCCGCCAGAAAACCACCAAGATGCTGGCGGCCGTGGTGGCCGTGTTCGCCGTCAGCTGGCTCCCGTTCCACGCCTTCCAGCTGGCCGTGGATATCGACAGCAGCGTGCTGGACATGAAGGATTTTAAGCTGCTCTACACGGCGTTCCACATCGTCGCCATGTGCTCCACGTTCGCCAACCCCATCCTGTACGGCTGGATGAACCGGAACTACCGGGACGCCTTCGCCGCGGCGTTTCAGTGCGCTCCAGCCAAGGGCGTGCTGAGGAGGGTGCAGAGCAGGGACACGGTGAGGGACAGGGCTCTGAAATGCACCATCACCACACTGTCTCAGGACAACGGACACCTGGAGGGACGTGCAGAGACTCGCAGCTCGTAAACACTCGGCTCATGTCTGATGCATGAACATGTAGCTGTTGTCCTTGTTGTGTGTTTTATCCTATAACCCGTGTGTGTGTGTGTGTGTGTGTGTGTGTGTGTGTGTGTGTGTGTGTGAGATGTGTACCGTACTCACTGTCTGTTATTCATATAAAGACGAGACTATCATTCGCAGTGACACTGATGCAGGAGACTGCAGGTCAGAAGTTCTTCTTCTTCTAGCAAACCTGATGAAGTTGTGACGTGACAGACGGCAGGTTGTCGCGCGGGTGCACCTGCACTGCGTCTCGCGCTCAGTAACGCCACGGCGTCCGGCTCCGCCCGGCCTACAGCCCCGACACGGCGGGACACGACCGCGCCTTTAACATGACGGACAACAGGGACGGAGTCACAGCTGCACAAAGTAAACACCGCGTCTAATCTATAGTCTATAGGCAGTGTGTGTGTGTGTGTGTGTGTGTGTGTGTGTGTGTGTGTGTGATGTACCAAATCAAAGTGAAGTTAATAATAGGGGTCAGGGAGGGGCGCTGTACGCCAGCTGTACATTGGACTCTCAGAGCTACACTTACACACTCTCACACACACACACACACACACACACACACACACACACACACACACACACACACACAGTGAATTTATGTCCTGGATCTATAGGTTTTTGTTTGGTTTAGTCCTGAACTTGGCTCCAGCGCAGGCTATAAAGCGACTCGAGGATCTGCAGTGACGTCAAAACAACGACGAGCAGCAGAAATTTATTACACCATCATGTGAAGGTTATGAGTTTAAACCCCATGTTCGTGCATTTCAGTGTTTATAACCAGCACACACACTCGCAATGCTTTCTTAGAAGCTCTCTGTCTCTCTCTTACACACACACACACACACACACACACAGTCTGCTTAAAAACATGTGTATATGTATGTTTGACTGTTCATGTCTCTTCTGTGAGTTCTGCGCTCTGATTGGTCAGAAGGTGTTGATTAATTCTCTATAACAGGTGTGTACAGGGTTACACCCTCAGTGCAGGCGGGGCTCAGGGGGTTACGACCCTGGATTACCCCCTGTATTTGCTCCAGGGGGCGTGTCTCATGTCTGACGCCGCACCCTGACTCCGCCCACACTGGGGGGATGTAAAGAAAGACCCTCACTGTACACGACATGTATATACGACATAATAAAGGCTGAACTTGATGCATTTACACACTTGTTCTGATGCGTCCTGGTTTCCATAGTAACAGGTTTCTCACTGTGTTTACTGTCGGAGGAAAGTCATCAACATCACTGTTTATGTTTATCTCTAAATCATCAACAGTCATTAATATCTGCTCATGTGAATCTGACACGTTACACGTCTGATCAGATCAGACATCAGGTGTTCACGTGATGACTAACGGTCTGCATTTAAAGACACGGGACGATCACACGGAGAGACGAGGAGACGGCGGTGACATCATCAGACTGAGACTCATTACTGATGATTAGACGACGCTCTGCCTCGTGTGTGAATATTAACACACTCTAATCTTATTTATTGTTGTCTTTCAGAGCGGTTCAGACTCACACACACACACACACATTTCAGTTTGAGATTAAAGTGCTGTATAAATACACATGAATGTTAGTGAATATTTCAGGATCGTGAGGTCAGAGGTCACCTGGACGTCACTGTAGATAATTTGAACATTAATTAGAGGAATAACGTCGTCACTCTACAGCTTCGGCCTCATTAAAGAGTCCTGATGGTCCAGGAATAAACAGAACTGGGATGTGATTGTGTTAAACCTCACGCTGAACCCAGAGGTGTCAGGTTCAAATATTTAACCTCCGGAGCGGTCACTCCGTGTGTGTGTGTGCGTGTGTGTGTGTAAAACTGACTTGTGGGCGGGGCTACAGGAAGCTTAGTTTGTGATGTCATTAAAGTTAAAAACACAAATGGACGGATCTGGATAACGTCCTGTCCCCTCTCAGGAGCGCGGACCACTTCAAACTAAATGCTCATGTTGTCTCTCTCACACACACACTCACACACTCACACACACACACACTACAGTGCAGTGACATTAAACACCTCCAGACATTTAAAGATATAAAAAGTCACCTTATTATTACTATTATTATTATTATTATTATTTCTATGTACAGTCTGTGTTGCAGGAAGTACGAGGTGTGTGTGTGTGTGTGTGTGCGTGTGTGTGTGGGCTCCTCGACCCGCTGCCCCCCTGAGGATTTCCGTTACTGTTGTTCTTCCGCTGAAGCTCTTATCAGACTCACACGGCTGCATTAATCAGACTGATGATTAGATCAGACTTGGAGCTGCGCACGCGTCCGTCTATTACTGTCAGAGTCTCCATGGGGTCGATCCATCAGTGCTCCCGCAGAGACACGCCCACACACACACACACACACACACACACACACACACACAGCACATGGAGTCTAAAATAACAGACACGGGCTCGGGAGTTTCGGTGCCTCTTCACATCAGAGAGATGAAACTCCTCCTACTGATCAGCCGCTCCTCCCCCTCTGCCCCCCCCCCCCCAACCCTTTGTGCACGTTCCTAATAAAGTGGCCATGTGTGTGTATATCCAGCTGGATGTAGGATTATTTCCCGAACGGGATGGTCCTGTTCGGGGGGCTCCACGGGGGCGACGGCGGCTCCTCCGCTACACTCGTCCTCATCTTTCTTTCTCTCCGCTCTTGTTTCTGCTCGAGTTCTTTCCGTCTCTGTGAAGAAAAGAAAAAACACTCTTGTGAAAATCAGCCTCGCACTCGTGTGGTGGATCTGATCTGATCCGTGTGCGACTCCGTGTTGACGCGACACACACCAGCCACTGGTCGTACAGCTCGAGCGCCGTCTTCTCCTTCTCCTCCTTCTCATACTGATCCTCAATCTCTCTGATCTTCTGCTTCCTGCGTTCAAACTTCAGCTTATCCTCAATCACCTCCTTCTTCCTGTCGCTCCTGAGAGAGAGGAAACACACACCACACACACACACACACACACTTCAGTACACAACTCCAGTGCAGGAACACTACAGATCTGTACAGGAACCTCAGAGAGAGTGAGAGCGATCAGACGGTGTGGACACCAGTGAGAGTGGAGACGTCTCTCAGTGTCTCTGAAGGTTCCTGATGATGAAGGAGATTCACTGTTAAACATCTCAGAGTAAATCAGAGTAAATCATCTCCTCACCACTGAGCGAATGAACACCGGCTCTCTCTCTTCCTCTCTTCTTTCTCTCTCTCTTTTTTCTCTTTTAGTCTGTTTTCAGTCTGGAGCTGTTTTTGTCGCTGCGCACGAAGAAGTTCATCATGTTCTTGTTTCCATTTTTCAAAAACCTGAAGAAGAAGAGGAGAGAGAGAAGGTCACACTGAGGCATCTGGAACCCAAGTGACCCCCTCCGTCTGTAACATGACCGACCCCTCCGTCTGTACCCTCACTGGTTCTCCACATCTGTACCTCCTGACTCCAACATCTGGAACCCGACTGACCCCTCCTCCTCCTCCTCCTCTGTCTGTACCCCGACTGACCCCTCCTCCTGCTGATGCCCCCCCCGTCTCTAACCCGAGTCTCAACCTGTTTGTTTGCGTTGATGTTTTACCCGTTTTGCAGTTTCCTTCTTCTCCTCCTTGTCCTCCATCTCTCTCTGTAGTTTTTTAAGCTCCTCCTGTTTTTCTCGGATCGTCTCCCTCAGAGCTTCACGTTTCTTCTCTTTCCAGGCTTCATACGAGGCTTTGGCTTCTGCTTTCTTACTCGCCTCGTCCTGTAACGCAGAAACACTAATGAACAAATAAAGTATAATAACACCACTATAATAAATCTCTAATACAGTCTGTGACCTGACGGTCCGATTAGAAATGTGCATTAGGAAATCTAAATTCTGTAACCCTTCAGGCTCCTCCCCTTCAGGCTCCTCCCCTTATCTCCCTGATGCCGTTGATTTGAAAACTTTATCCCGATGGATTTAAATTTAGTAACTCTCAGTAACATAAACACACACATTTTTACACTTTAAACATTTAACACACATGAACACACACTTAGGACTACAGATCAAATAGTCGAATAATAGAACAAACTCCGAGCGGATCATTCTGAAAGGTTTACAGCCAGCGCACGTTATCAGTGTGTAATAAAGTGAGAGTAAACACAGTGACATCACCTCGGCTTTTTTCTCCTCTTTCAGTTTTTCTTCTTGTTTTTTTGCTCTGAACGTCGCCTGCAGTTTCTCTTCTGTCCTCTTCAACCAGTCCTGTGGACAATAACAGACGAGTCAGTTGTCATACACTCCGGGATGTGAGAGATTTCTGAGAGTTTGCCCCTCCCACACGGGGGCGCTCTTACCCACAGCTCCGGCCTGGACGACACCCGGACGACCTCTAAACCTCCAAATGTGTAGCGGCTCAAGGTCGCCTTATTATTATTGTTAATATTATATATTATATATTATTATTGTCAGCTGAATTTAAAAATCCTTCCATAAATTAAATCTAAATGTACAAGTCATTTTAATAAATCTAATTAATATGCTAATGTGAGTAGAATGTTCTGGAATAAAAAAAAGGTCTAATTACTGACAATATTTAAATAAATACGTTCAGCTGCTGTGAATATGAAAATTAGCCACACCCCCATGACCCATGGCCTACGCCCTTCTCTTGATAAGCACATTAATACATGAGCCTTATTTGCATATGTGTATCTGATTGGTTGATCCATTTAATGATGTAATAACCCACTCATGTTTACTGAACATGCCCGCTGGATCACGCAGGGTTTAGACCGCAGGTTTCTGAGCGCAGGTTTCTGAGCGCAGGGTTTAGACCGCAGGGTTTAGACCGCTGGTTTCTGAGCGCAGGTCTAATTGCGTGTTTAGACTGCAGTAAACGTCGTGTTTGAATCGGACCTGATAAATGGCGGCTCTCAGCGAATCGACCGTGTCGGGTCCCGTCTCCTGTAAACACGCCTTCTGCTCCAGAACCTTTAACGTTCCCAGATATCTGGACTCTGTGCAGTAGAGCAGGGTTCTCCTGGACCTCCTGGAGCTTCCTGGTCGAGACTCTGGAGATCTGAAACGCAGCAGATGGAGACGTAGAAGACAGCGCTGAGGATCGGATTAGGTTTGATTAGGGACAGAAGCCGAACTGACCTGTCTCGCAGTCTGGGGGACGTTTCACCGAGATCACACCCGAGCTACACCAAACAAAACCAACAATAAAGTAACGTTCACTGGCATTTACATTTATTACAGTTTTATTAAAGGGACACGCCCTGAAACACACCTGATGTGTCTCCTGGTCTCTCGGTTCTTCACCTGTGAGATCTGCAGCAGTACAGAAGATTAGTTTCTATTAAGAACATCACACACACCACCTGCTGCACTAACTTTAGAGTGTATTTAGAGTGTATTACCTGTGCTCTCAGCGCCCTCTAGTGGCCTGGAGTGTGTGTTCAGGGTCACAGACACGTCGTCCTGCAACGACGACATAAAAATGACTGAATAATCAGGATTACTGAGACACTTCAGGTGTGTAAGAACTCAGCATTTATCTGTACAGTGTTTATGACTATATCATTATCGTGTGTGTGTGTGTGTATGTGTGTGTGTGTGTCTCCACATTCTAATTAGTATGAAACCCACAGGAGATGTAGAAGAAGCCGCCTCCCCTGACTGGGCGTGACCTGTACTCACCTGTCCCGCATCACTCCCAGAATTCCCTGCTGTGTGTTTGGTGCAGACGGGTGATGCAGCAGCTCTGCTTTGTGTCTGTACGTTCTGTTCATCACATCCACTGACAGGAGAGGGAGGAGCTCGCTGCCGGGGGGCGGGTGTCGGGGGCGTGGCCTCTAACACACCTGTGCACAGGTAAAACACATCAGTACGTCCCTCTGAATATGCCTGAGTGTATGTGTGTGTGTGTGTGTGTGTGTGTGTGTGTGTAAGCTTTCCACGCCTAAAAATCTGGGCCCGGTTTTCCGAAAGCTTCTTATCGCTAAGTAGTTCTTAAGTTGTACCTTAACCTCTCTCTTAACGTTATGGCGCATTTCCTGAAACGTTCTTACGCTAAGTATCTCTTAGGTAAGTCACACGTTCGTAAGGTTGGTCTGGACCAACCTTAACTCATACT
>JAQMYL010000029.1:145459-155999 GCA_030014365.1 Clarias pachynema | reverse complement strand
ACTCAGTAACGTTATGGGGCAATAAAATGTAGTCAGCTGACCACCTGAATGTACTGAATCACCAGGTTATCACATCTATGGAGGTTTACTTTCATATTTCATCACTCAGAGTGTGAAAGAGCTTCTGGAAACACTAAGACTATTTGGTAAACGACGTTACACCAGCCTTCTAATCCCACTAATCCCAGCCCACTCATTAGGCAGACATCTAAAGTTAAAGAAGACATTTCACACACACTCACACACACACACACGATTGAATATGAATGGAGAACATGTGCACATTACAGTGTATATATGATCTTTGTCTTGGTGGATTTTTGCTCAGACATGTTTTACTGCAAAGGTGCAATTAAGCAATTTTGCATGAAATAATAAAGTAACTGTGATCTTTTTTTTTTACCAACATTAACCTTATAGATCTGAAACCCCAGTCTATACTGAAGATGTTGTAGAACTGTAAGCCATTAGAACAGTATACAGCGTGCTGGTGATTTAGCTCGGAGTGTTTTAAGCGTGTCTCTCGGTTTACTCTGAAACTTAATTCAAACCTACAAACATCCTTTAATTCTTTCTTTTTCACTTCTGCTTTGTGCTAATCGTCATAAAGACCTCTAGCTCTGTGTAATCAAACTCTACATCTCTCACTCAATCCATCAGTCCTGCATACGACATCTCTAACGTCCCGTTTCTGCACGTTCACACTCAGAATTCTGTGAAAGCGGACAGCGTGAGGACGGTGACATCATCACACTTCTCTACATCCTCCAGCTGACTCGGTGTGTTTGGGAATACTCAGAGTGAGGGGAGAAATTCCTGGGAAGAGAGCAGGTCATGGCGTGTCTGCTGCTGTGTGGAAGGGGCTGCGCTGGTCTGAACGGTGGGCCGTAAGTCACCGGCTTGTCCTCCGACAGAGACCTCCTGTGCAGGCTGGACTGGAACCCGCCGCTCGTCGGACTCTGGACATTTTCTGAGCTGAAGCCTTGGTTGACCAGGAGCAGAGGACTCCGGGGAGCAGCAGGAGGTTCAGCCCAGGACATCTGTCTGTTCACGAGTCCAGGACTGGGGTGGAAACCTGGACTAGACACTGGAGACATGGAGTGTCTCCAAGGCAGAGACATGGACCGACTCCTGCTGTAGATCTACACAAGGAAAGACATAATTTGCATTCAAAACAGATCAGAAACGAGAGATGCTTTGTGCAGTATGTCAGGATTTCCTCTTGTCTTATCTCGTGGTTGCTGCCTTTGCTGTCACCTAGTGGCTGTTCTTAATATTACTGAACAAAATGATTCTGTCTGCATGTAAGGTTTTCATGTAATGGATAATAAACGACACCTAAAGACAACTGTAAGATATAGAACATGACCATAAGGTACATCTGTTGAGTTCAGCTGACGTGTGAGTTATAAATGCCCCAGAAAGAGGAAGAAACCTGTCTCGCAGATGTTAGACAACCTTTCATTTCAATAAAATTATATTTTTTTCCATTTAAAAACATAGGGTGTTCTTTAATGAATAAATGACTACAAATGTGGAGTAAATGTGTCCCGCTGTTACAGGAAGAGGTGGTAAGAAACACTCTGCTTCATCACACCACAACGTTACTCAGTACTTCACTGTAAAATAATATAACTGTTTATGTTTATGTTTGGTTCATGGGATGCTGGAGAACCTGCTGTATTAAAAAAGTTTAAATGATAATAAATCATCAAATTCTGAACGTCGTAGTATAAATATCCAGAGTGTAATAATGACTGAAGGAGCTGCTCGTTGGTTGGATCACCAGGGAAACCTTTTTTCAGCACTTACCTCTTGTCTAAGGCAGTTGGCGTGTTGGTTGGGGTGAACCTGATCGCGTTCCTGAGCAGAAGCTGTGTTTAATAAGGAGAGCGTGTTGTAAAGATAGAAGTGTGTGCCGCTATATTTAGGAGAGAGTGCATTCTGTTGCAGTGTAAAGGGAGCAACATGCAGGCAGATCAGCTTATATACAAGATATTATGCCAGTCTATAAAACTGTACTTCTCAAGCAGGAGTCCTAATAACCAGATCGTTATTATTATTTTATCAATCAGACTGACTTATCTCTGATAATAACAACCTGGTCACCATTAATGCTAGTTATTAAAAATAAGTATCATTATGAGAAGAGCATAAAAGGCATCTTAAATAGATATTGAGATATTGAGAGAAAGTTCCCACCTGAAACAGTTTAATTGGTTTATGACATTTTTTAAGTATAGAATGAGAATTTTGTTTCTTATACTTTTGTAGCTCAGGACCCTGCAGGAGTTCGTTTGGTTGCTGGAGGAGGAATGGCTGTGGCTGGGGTTTAATAAATCATTTCATAAACTAACTTCAAGGCTTTCTGAGCTAAACTGGTGCCTGTAAGCGTACACAAGAGAGAACACAAAGCAGAAAGAAAGAATACAGACAGAGCTGGGAGAAATGTTTAATAAGGCAGGGGAAAGGTCAGAGAAGAAGAAGTGCAATATTTTAGAGAATTATAAGAAGAACAGGCCAAATGGAACAAACCAGGATCATGTTATGACTTTTACACAAGACTGGAAACAGATCTGTTCTTCATGAATTGACTCGCGTATATACAGTACAAACGATTACATTCTGCTCAGCAGGGACGCGCATAAGTACGACACAAAAACAGAAAACATGACAGTTAACTTACTAAACGCTTCAAAAGTCTGAGCTCTGGCTTTGTTAAGCAGTGAGTGATATTATTTATAACTCCAAATCCCAGGCTTTCTTTCTTCTTCTTTTATTAAAGCAGATAATGCCTCAACCTTGAATCCTGTCCTGACTTTGATAGACACACACAGTTCGATCCTCAAGAGGTAAAGACAATAACAGCACAGTCTAATATAAAGTGCTATAATATATTTCTCATCACGTGGAAATAATATAAGCATTTATAAATATTTTCTGGAGATTACAAAAATAAATCACTTTCTGTCTGAATCTGTATGAAATAAATACAAGACTAAAGAATTTTCTCTTGTTGCATATTTTGCACCGGCACTTATCTTTAAGTTTAAATAAAAATCATCTGTCGGGGTAATAGTGTATAGAGCAACTCCATGGCAAATTATTTAGATGAACACAACAGCTGAAACTTCCACAGCTTGACTCACAGACTAACTAACTGACTACTAACTGACTAACTATAACTAACTAACCAACTAACTAACTGATTGTCTCCTTTTTAATTTATACTCTTAAACTATGACTCTGGTCCTACAAGATGCTTCAGTTATAATTTTGTTTCTTCACTGTCTACATTTTCAGTTTTTTTTTAGTGCAACATCACAACTGGTTTCCAGCGCTTTCCACTAACAGCTGCCTTTTTTGCAGAAAACTTAGGCCTTGGGGCCATTGGTAAACTACTTCTAGAAATAATTTCACTATTCAGAGGGAAAGAAGAAGTGGGCAGAGAGGCACTGCTCCCAGTCCTAAAGGGAGGTGTTATTTGGCTGCTGAAGACTTGGCTTGCTGGGCCTTCTGGTACTTTCCTGATTGCAGCCTGTGCAGAGGGACGAGCCTCAGCTGCAGCAAACTGATGGGTGAAGGGATAAGGAACACTCACCGGTCCACTGGGTTTGGCCAGAGCACCCTGTGGAAAAGACTGGGCACTTCCTGTGGATGGGACTGGGGATGAGGCATATAGATAGGTGGGACTATAGGCCTGGTGTTGCTTGGACTCCACATGTGGAACTGGAGATGGTTTGGGGCTCGAACCTTTCACTTCAGCATTGGTGTTGTAAGTAAAGAGGGATGAGTCCAGCTGGTATGGCTGATGCTTCATCACATCCATAACACTGAGGGTTGTTGGTGCCTTCTTTGGTTTCTCCTTCTTTCCTTTTTGATTTGGACTTGGGCTAGTTGTAGCAGGAGATTGCTTCTGTGCTGCCAGAGGGTAGAAAGGGGACACTATGGGGTTATAGGAGGCTGGAGGAGGGGCTCTGATTATAGAGGAATATTTCCAAGTGCTTGGCATGGACAGTGTGGGTGAGGGGGATCTGGCTCTGTTTGCCTGGACAGTCTCAGCATCCACGATAAACTTTTCCATACGGGTCTGTCGCCTAGCAAAGAGCTCTGCACCTTTCCCTTTAAGGACTGGACCATCAGATGAACCTATTTCTGAGATTGTCGAGACTGGAGGAGCTTTGGATGGCCGGACATAAGACCTTGCTTGTGGGGGTGGGCACGAAGCTACAGAACTGGTATCAATTTGTGGTTTAGTCCACGGGCGCTTTGGCTGCAATGGAAATGCAGTAGTGAGTCCCTGTTGTGGTTGTAATGACCATGATGGTTTAGGTGAAGGTCTAGATGGTAGATAGTTAGACACATGCTGCTGTGGCATGGGATGAGATGGTGAAGGAGCCCAGGGTTTGGTAGCTGGCTGTGGTTGAGGTGGGGCCCAGTTCTGTTGTGCAGGAAGAGGACTGGATGGTGTTAGGGAACTAGATGTGGCATTGTCTTCTGCAGACCAGGGTGGACAATGTGGGTTGATTGTAGGCTTGGGAAGGACTGGTGGAGGATGTTTTTGTCTGATGGTTGGAGCTTGCATAAAATTGCAAGCCTCTGCACCAAGACTGAAGTAGTCTTCCTCTGCAGGTTCTGTAGAGTTGGCTTTATTTGCACCTCTTCTTTTCATTTCAGGCAGAATTACAGTCTTGATAGCTGGTACTGCAATCCGTTCATCACGGGAGGCAATGATATCTCCTGTAGGTGACCACACCTGTGGACTTGTGTTTACTGGAACAGGAACTCTGAAAATAGTTTCAGATTTCTTCATAGTTGGGCTTTGGGATTGATTTAAACCACTGAGAAAAGGCCTAGCTGTTCTATTAGATACCAGGGATTTGGATGCTGAAGAATCTTGACAGGAATCCAGGCCATTTATACCAGTGTTTAGTTGATGAATGATCTGCTGTTGAGTTTGATGATCTTGATAATTCAGTTGCTGCTTGCTTTCTCCATTTTGCTGGAAAGGAGGAATGTCTTGCTGTGGTGGAGGAGGCTTTAAAGATGCATCAATTTCAGGTTCCACAAATGCTTCTACAGGTATGCCTTTACTTCTCAGCTCCTCGTGTTCTGCAGCAATTTCATCAATCCTTTGACGGCGCCTTGCAAACATCAACAGCCCTTTGCCTTTTGTCTGTGGAAGGTGCTCCATGTTTTCTTCAGTTAGGATGTATTGATATTTCTCCTGCTTCTTGATTATAGTTGCAATTAAAGAGGAATTATAATATTTTTATTCAGTCAGTAAGACTCACTTGTCTCATGTTATGCTGCTATCAGATTGTTACCTGTTTTTAAAAAATCTTGTCAGTGGCTCTTCTTTACCTTTTCAACACCTCTTTCTCCTTATTCAAATGGATTTCTGCTCAGACTTAAGCCTAAGGGGAAGAAGAAGCGGAAGAAGAGACTATTTAAATGTGTTAAGGTAAATAAATTTAAATTATAAATAATAATAATAAAAATATAATAAAAAATCCAGTGACTAATAAACTTGATTTGACTTGATCATGTGTCTATTACAATACAGAACAATCACTGGGAGGAAAAAAAAAGACATAGATGTGTGTTGGACAAACTCGCATAGATGTGTCTCACCCTCCATGGTAAATTTTTAGATCTACATAAATCACTAAGGTTCAGGCCAGCATTAATCAGATCATCTAGTTTAAAAGCATGAGCATGTGAACAGCAGCCAAGCTCCTTTATTCACTATTGGAGTATGATGTTACTATTAGTCTTCAGTGTGCTAAATCATCTCATATCCACTCCAAAAACTCACTTTTTAAGGCAGTCTGGCACAATTGCCCATTCCAGAGCTTTATTTTAAGACCTCAAACATACAAAAGACTATAAACTCCTCTGGCAATACCTCGGGTTGGCCCGACCGCGCTATAGATGGAGTGGAGAGAGAAATGTTCACTTTGCAGTGGATGAGCAAGCCCAAGCCAAGAAAGATCAGATGACAAACTGCACATGCTGGTGTCTGTCAACACTCTGCAGATGAGAGCATTGACTCTTTGTGCTACAGGTTTCTCTTTACTGCTGAACTGGGAATCTTGAAACACCTTTTCTTCCAAAAAAAAGTGGAATGCCATTTTTTTGTAGCAAGGTCTAAGAAGAGAGGTCTGAATCATCTCAGTCATGGAAGAGATGATCTTCTGACTAATGGATCTGAATCAGCTTTCATCATCCATGGGATATTAATAAACCCAAAGCAAAATGATCTGTACTGATGATTATGTAAACATCCAGAGGAGTGCCCCGTCTGCACAGGGGATTTACACGCGTGTATAATGCACTACACCCCAATCAAGACCTCCACTACAAAGCAGAAAAAAAACTCATTAACGCTAATAAATTAGCTGATGATGTGTTCGAGACAGATCCATCCTGCAGTCAGGCTTGTCATGCCTCAGAAACAGACTTCTCTCCTCGTGATGCTTAGTGCTTTGAAGTTTTTGGGTTTCGTTAAACAATCTTGTTATCATCACAAGTCATTTTCAAAATCACAAAATATATAGTTAGGGAAACATTTGTCCTTTTTAAACCTGTTGATACAATACTAAATGAGGAAATGAAAGAGTGCAAGATGACACCACACATACACAACAAGGAGGCAGTGATATGTTAGGAGAGACGAGATGGACTTACGTGTCTGCGTTTGTCCCGTCCGTGGTCTGATGGCTCTGTGAAGTTTAGCGAGCAGAGCCGAGCTCCTGCCCTGCCTGCTCAGTACTCTGGGTTTGAATTCCACCCAAGATACATGACACGGGTAGTGCTGTCACTCTCCCTCCTCCTCCTCCTCTTTTTCTTCCATCTTCTCCTCCTCTTTCACCTTCTTCCAGAGATTCCTACTCTGATTGTTTCCTGTGTTAGAGTAAGACTTGGGATAGGGTGATCCATACTGTAGAATCAACTTTGATGAGGTTGCTTTGATATTCTTGGGTTAGAAAGGGAATCAGGATAAGGTTCTGACCTGCAAGGTCCTCCTGTGAAATCACCTTCATTGGAATAGTTCTCCACATGTTCCTCCACTGGGATCACCTTCAGCACATCTTCTCTTTATTAATTGTTTTGTTTTGTTGCATAAATTAAAATCAATTCAAAACACCCTGCTCCAACACTCGCCAATGTTTCCCAAAGCTAATCCTTTCGGTGGAAGGAATGATATAATGCATGGAATTCGATTAATACACTTTTTAAAGAGTTCCTTCAATGTTCTTTGGATGTTGGCTCAAGTTTCCGGTGGGAGCCTGTTAATTATTGGCAAACCCCTCTGTTGTTTTCCTTAAACTGGTCAGAATCAGCATGAGAGTGTAACACATGCCGGTATCTCCTGAGTAAATTATAACACTGGATTAAAGAGTTATATTTCTTTTATAAGAAATATCAAATTTCATGTAGTCTGTAAGTTAAATTCTAAACCCTGGTTAGTCTGCTTTGTTTAATAGAATTCATAATTTTTCCCTTTGATCTACTAACTTTAAATAAAAGTTTAAATGAAAATGTGCAATCTGAGTGTTTATACAGAGCTGAAACACAACAACAAAGAAAGCATTTCAGACATTTCTGACCTTTCCTTAGATGTTAAACAGTGAGGCAGAGGTTTGCTCACAGCCCTAATATGGACAACTGGGACAATCTGGACTACAGGGACAACAAGAACTGTGGAAGTGATGAAAAGGAACGCTGGCAGAGAATGCGGGAAGAGAACCCTGTGGAAATAAGCCCTGGGAGAGAACTGTGGTGAAAAACCCTCGAAGAGGACAATGGCAAAGAACACTAAGCTGAGAAAATGAACCATGTCAAAGAACCCATGGAGAGAAGGTATCTACACCAGCAAACCTGCGTGTTATAGATGGTGTTTAATGAACACTTTACACTGCAATGTGATTTAGCAAAGCATCTTAGAACCAAACAGTGCAGACTTTAACAACCCTAATGATGATAATGATAATAATAACAATAAGAAGAAGAAGAATAGGAATAAAGCTTTAGCTCTACACCACAGTAAAAGTGTATAAGCATGCATTAAAGTGTAAGTGAGTTTTGTCCCAGCGATGAGCTCTGAGCCGTCTTTAATAACGTTCTTCTCAGTGTTCATGGAATTAGCTGAGAGTCAGAAAAGCTGTGAGAAGCTGGAGAAAAGCTTTCTCTCTGCCTGATCGGGGAGTTTTGTATGGTGATGTGTGGGGCAGTTCATCTCTCTCTCTCTCTCTCTCTAAATGGAATGGTATTCAGTGTTTGGACCTGAAGACTAAAGCAGCATTCACATCCTGAAAGCCAAACAAAACAGTTGGGTAGGTCATTTTTCCAGACCTTTTCATCTTCTGATGGGCCACATTGCCATTTAAGTCACCCAGTGGGCCGCTACAGGCAGAAGCAAGAGGAGAGAGGGGGTAAAGGTGGACTAAACAGGAACAAATGAGGAAGATATTCTAATGAGGTGTTAGGACTGTGTAGAGACATCCGTCTAAGGAGCTGCTACTGCAGGAGCTGTTTAACTTCAGGAGGGTGAATGATGTTCCATACGCACTTCACACCTCACACCGGACACAACCTGCCCAACACCTCACAGATCACAGGCTGAATGTGAGGCGCTCTGTGCAGAAATGTGTAGATTTACTTCCTCAACTTTTGTAAGCTTTCTGCAAATATCACATCATAAATAAGGAGTTCAATAAAAACTCATGTACTGTAGGTTATTAAAAAGATAAAGTTCTCATGAAAAAAGTTTATTATAGGCCTGTTAAGTGCAACATTTTGTAGTTGCTCTAAAACTGTGTTATTCTCAAACAGAGACTTTCTCACAACATCTTTATTTGAGCTACGAATGTTCAGTTTGTGATGTCACAAAAGAGTCTCCATAACTTCATACTCATCATGTCTTAATATGCAAATTCTGGATTGTGGCTCTGGTTATCACTGTGATGTCAGAATAATTATGGACAGGATAGATTAACGGACAGCAGGTGAGGGAATATTAATTAGAAATGGACAGAGCAACCTTAATAGCACACTATTTATACAGGATTTTGTGAGGAATACCAGGAAGGTGAGACTGTTGAGCACATACTGCTCTCGTGCTGAAAATATATGAAGGAGAGTCTAGATATGGTGGCACATCCCCAAGAACTAGGGAGAGGAGAAAGCAATGTTAAGAGTCTTTTATAATGGGGCAGTGACTGATCAGGGAAGGAGATAGATGTTCAGCTCTTTAGGTGGTGCTGGAAGCATTAGTCGTTTTAATGAAGGCTGGACTGGAAAATCGGCTTTAAGAGGCCTGGAAGAAGTGGGAGAGTGAGACCTACAGTTGGTGATAATGTAATCTACTGGATTTTAATTTTTTTAATATTAGTGTTGTTATTATTATTATTATTATTATTATTATTATCATCTTTTGTACACATTCCTCAGCATGATCTTTGAGGCTCCGTTAAGGCATCCACACACACACACACACACACACACACACACACACACACACACACACACACACACAGCTGCTCTGTCAGTAGATATCTGCTCTTTGATATTTAAGTTTCCAATCGGTGGCAATCAGTCATGTCACGTCAGACTCTTCAGAATTCCTGAGCCAGTGGAAAGTGAAGAACGTGATTAACGACGGCCCACTAAAGCCTGTGTTTAACACTCTGACCACATAATAATAATAATAATAATAATAATAATAATAATAGTAATAATAATAACAATTATTATTATTATTGTAATAATTATAATAATAATTATTACTATTATTATTATCTGATGGAATGCAATTGCAATATTCAGGTCAAATGCCAAACTGTTTGAGTCCATTGTACGAAACTGGAAAAAAAATACATCAGAGATAGAGAAGGCAGACTGAAAAATAATTCCCAAGGTTTTTGTTTTAATCTTTGATGAAGAATGAAATATGATGTAACATAAATGACAATTAAAGCAGTAAATCAAAAACATTAATATAAAGATGTATGAATGAGATGATGGTGAGTGTTGAAATAAACTTATATATATAAAATTATATTATATTATATTATATTATATTATATTATATTATATTGTGTTAGTGCATGAACAATGTTATGATCCCATTAATCACAAGTTTAATTGAAGAAAAATTGCTTCCTTACAGAACAGAATGTGATCCAGCACTAGTTTAAGATAAAGATCAGTTCTCAATGTGTTCTTTACAAAACACTCAACTTCAAGCTTACAGGAAAAGAGATATTGAGATGACTGCTGCTAAGGTCACATGACCATTGAGATGATTTACATAAAAATATGTTGAGATGCCAAGCTGTGTGTTTGTAAATGAATGTTGCCCGGCTCAGAGCTCAGCCTGGTAGCCTGGTGCATGACTGCAGGGTTACAGAACAGCAAACTACAACCTGTAAACATTTTAATCTAGCGAGCTAAATAAGAAAAGTACAAACCGGATTCCAAAAAAGTTGGGACACTAAACAAATTGTGAATAAAAACTGAATGCAATGATGTGGAG
>JAQMYL010000027.1:348569-360464 GCA_030014365.1 Clarias pachynema | reverse complement strand
CATGTATAGTGTCCACTGTACAAGTCCTCTGGAGACAGTGTTATGATCTGGGGTTGATCAGTTACTCAGGTCTAGACACAGTAACGTTATGGGGCAATAAAATGAAGTCAGCTGACCACCTGAATGTACTGAATCACCAGGTTATCACATCTAGCTGGAGGTTTTCTTCTTCACTGATGGCACACGCCATATTCCAAGATTCCATAATCCCACATTCCAGGATTCATCAGGTCGGATTGTGAAAGAGTGATTAAGGGAGCATGAGACTTTGTTTTCACACATGAACGGTCCACCACGAGTCCAGACCTTAACCCCAATGGGAGTTTTTGGGACGTGCTGGAGAGGACTTTACACAGCGGTCTGACTCGCCCGTCATCACTACAAGATATTGGAGAGAAATTAATGTGACTTTGGAGGGAATTATTGTTATAAATGTTACATAAGCTTATCGACACGACTTCCCGGCTGTAATCTGAGCACAAGGTGGTCCAATGAAACATTAGATATACTGTATAAGCCTCGGAGACTTTTGTTTTGTTTTTTTGGCTGGGCAGTGAATTAGCAATAATGTTTATTTTACATTTAAAATTTTAAAACTTTTCACCTGAGCCAAAGGCAGCTTTTTCCCCCATGAACATTTATGAACACTACACCTGGCTCCTCACTGTGTTCCTCTGCTCTATACCTCTGTTCCCCTCTGCACCACTGCAGCAGATTAAAGAGGAGGCCTTTTGGTTTATCTCACAGCTTAATATCTATAAAGTCTAATTCCAGCTTGACTCTTTGCCTTGTTTTTTTGCTCTTATCACTAAAACATCAGTCTATTTTACCTTGTAAACATCGTGGTTTCCAATAATGGCATTGAATAAGGTGTAGAGGTCATTCAGCAGGTCCACCACGTCAATAGGCTGAGATGGTGGTGAAGCCCACAATGTTGCTGAAGTACAACGTCACGTTATTAAAGTACTCGGACTCCACGATGCCGCCCACTTTCAGGACGTCCGCTACAGAACTGGGCATGATGGGAAACGACACACGCCTTATAGGGTGAAGACACTTAAAGATGTCGTTTGTTTCTAATACGTGTGTATGTTAAACGAGAGTGTGTAAGACTTACGGTGGGAGCATCTGTGTAAGAAGTTTTTCAGTTTTCTGCTTTCCGATCTCCAGCTCCTCTCTGTCCTCTCACGTATGAGCTCCTCCAGGTTGGAAGAGATCTGCTCCAGCATTCGCAGCACGGAGTCAATGATGTTCGTCCTCTTCCCCTTGTTAATGTTTCTAAACTGAGGACAAACAAAGTCTCATTCACAGCACAGACACGGACACTGACAGAAACACTGACAGGGACACGGACAGGGACACGGACACTGACAGGGACACGGACAGGGACACGGACACTGACAGGGACACGGACAGGGACACGGACAGGGACACGGACACTGACAGGGACAGGGACACGGACACTGACATGGACAGGGACACGGACAGGGACACGGACACTGACAGGGACAGGGACACGGACACTGACACGGACACTGACAGGGACACGGACAGGGACACGGACACTGACAGGGACAAGGACACTGACACGGACAGGGACAAGGACACTGACACGGACACTGACAGGGACACGGACAGGGACACGGACACTGACACGGACACTGACAGGGACACGGACAGGGACACGGACACGGACACTGACAGGGACACGGACAGGGACAAGGACACTGACACGGACACTGACAGGGACACGGACAGGGACAGGGACACGGACACGGACACTGACAGGGACACTGACAGGGACACGGACACTGACAGGGACACTGCGGAAGCGCATGGAACAGAATTCCCAAAACCAGAAAAAAAGAAACGTACTTTTTATTCCATATATTTTAATTTATACTGTTAAACTCATACATTAAACTTAATCTTAAATCATTGCTGCTACTCAGGAATGTCGAATGTTTACTGTTTCTCCTCCCATCACCTCAACTCGTACCTCATTACTACTAAAGTAACGTGAACCTGAAACGTGTTGCGTTGTTGTGTTCGTCACTCTGTAGCTCTTTGTTTCCACTTTGTTGTCTGTTGTCTATCGTTGTCTCTTTTTTGTATAGTAGTAGTTTTAGGTTAACTTAAAAATAAAAAATATAAATCTGTCATATCTGAGCCAGTCAGCTAATTAAGTCTCTTAGTGATCCAGCTGGTTCCGGTAGAGTTGTGTTGTTAATGTATGTTGTTGTATGTACAGTATGTAGCACCTGGAGGAACGTTGTTTTCACTGTGTACTGAACTCTATATGGTCGGAATGACAATAAAAGCCGACTTGACGTGAATCTTCGTCTCCACCATCGATCACATGGGCTCATGTTTCAGGGTCCCATCATGTTTATGAACGCAGAAAAAACTATCAAGAATCATTTCATCACCCGCTCGACCTTCTCATGCTACATGGTGTAGTTAGCGCTGTAGCTAGCTGTGTGCGTCTGATGACGGCGAGGATGAGCAGATCGTGTCTGTTATTTCTTCTATAAATGGCAGAAACTCTATCTAAAAGCATGGCGAGGTAAGTTTAGCTAATCTGCTAACATTAACTGGCCGTATTTAACTAAATTAGCCTCTAATTTACCAGGGCGTCCTTCAGGGCTATCGAAGTTCTTCCAGGACGATGTAATAAAATGTGATGCCCAGATACAGCGCCTGATCCCTGTTGATCCTCTGGACGGCTAGGTTAGCTGCGACGCCGGGCATAGCCTTGGCAAACCTGGAGTCACATGACCATAGGCCCAGAACTCCAACCCTGAATATGCTGGCCAGAACCATAAATAAATTGCTGAGGTTTACCAGGAGGAACCAAAGAAGCCAGGATCCATGTATAGAGGAATTTAGTTTTTTTTACGGTGACGGTTAGCATGCTGTAGACTAGCGACACACTCAGGGGGTGATGCTGCATTACAGACACCTGATGTACGGCACTGCGATGTGGTCAGCACCTTCGATTCTGTAAACGAGTGTGTGTGTGTGTGTGTGTGTGTGTGTGTGTGGTTAACAGTGTCTTCATCCAAGCAGTGTTTCAGGTCGCATGCTAAAGCTAAAGCACCAAAACAGAGGCGTAAAAACTGCTCTGTGTATAAAATCTATCAGTGTGTGTGTGTTTCTGTGTGTCTGTGTGTGTGTGTGTGTGAGTTACACAGCAGCACTTTCAGTTTTTGGCTGAAAGAGAAAAAGGTTTTGAGTGAAAAATAATATTAAAAAGGTTTGTAAGGAAGTGTCAAACACAAGACTTTATAAATAATTTAAATGCTAATCATAATTTTAAAAATAGCTGAAAGTGATTAAAGGATTAAAAACATTTCACAATATTAGTATTTTTATTGATTAATCACTAATTTCACAAGATAAATGAGAATAAATACTGCAGATGTGTAATACGAGAACCACTTTATAAAATCTGGACTACACACACTTTATTCTGTCTGTTCTGTTGATATAATTTCTGAAATATTTACATATTATTATTACTTACCCAAGCCGAGGGAGGGAACGTGAGACCTGCGCAGTCTGTCCATAACGCAGCTAAAAGGTTCCTATATTTAACATGCGGCCCAAAATAATAAACTATGATCAATTACAAAAATGTCATCTTTGTCCTGGAGAGCGCTGTAATGTGTCTGGATTGTTCAGATTGTGGTGCATATAATCCTTCAGTCCTGCGTATCAGGTGTGTGAACTGCACCACAGATCAGTCAGTCATTACTTATGCAAGATCTGCCTTCGATCTCACACGTTCCCTCACGTCCAGGACGTCTAGAATATTCCTCAGAACATGTTTATATCACTGAATTGTCACATTTGTTTTTCCCCCTTATTTATATTTTACAGCAGCAAACAGAATAAAAGACGGAGTTGGAACGATAATGTGTACAAGACAGACAAGTGTCTCATGTGGATATAAATTTAATACTTTGAATAGATCTACAGTACGGTAAGTTCTGAAAACAGTCAATAATATACAGTATTACTTTGTGCTGTTTCACAAAATTCCACTCAAGGCAGTAGAGACAGATACAGTTTATAATATTACATAAAGTATAAGTAATATTTAGACAATATAAAGCCAGCTCTTCATGTTAACATTTGCAATTTGCAGGATATAAATATTTTACTCATTTTACACTTAATCTTAATCTTTAGTTACCAAAGTTTTAAAGGTTGAACAATATCTAAACGGTCACATTTCTGAAAATTTCAAACAGCAGGTGTTTTTAATATTTTTAATACAAAGCATATTGTTCACAAGCGTTAAGCGAGCAATACCGTGACAACGTGATATTCAGCCAAAACAGCATCGATGACAGCGACAGTTCATGGGCCGTGAGATTGCATCACGTTGTGTTTTTTGTAGCCGGTCAGCTCCGCGGCGCCGCTAGCTGCGGGTTTCGAGCTCTTCAGAAGTTCCGCGGCTGACATGCGACTCCCGCAGCTGGCCTTGGCGCTTCTCGTTCTTCTCAGAAGAGCCATGAAGTTGTCGTTCTGGTAAGTGGACTTGGAAGCACCGGTGAGAGTTTGAGTCCCCAAGTCTCCCTGCTTATCTAAAGAGTCTTTGCGACCCAGGACTTTCCTCTTCGACCTGCCAAAGGATCATGAAATAATAAAGAATATTACACATGGAGGATCTGAAATGAGAGGACAAACGGCGCAGGTTAAACGTCTACATTACCTGTGAATGATAGTGAAAAGGTCCTCTGTTGTGTGAGACGAAGCCTTGTGAAGAAAAACTTCGTCCTCTTCGTTCACCAAATGAAGGCCGCCGATTTCTGCCACTTGTCCGTCCTCTTTATCATAAAACTCGTATTCTGGCGTAGAGATAAAAAAATTTAAGTTTAGTATAGATTTTTTTTTATTATGTTCTAGTTGTTGCGGATGACGTACCGGGTGCAATTGGTGGTAGTTTTTCGTCCACTTGTGAATGAGATGGAATGAGTCCGTACACCGTGACGTGGTATTCTCGTTGTGAACTCTCGGCCTTGGAATGATTGGGAGGTGACTCTGCACGCCTCTCCGACGCGTACGCTGTATCGGGTCTCTTTGAAACCCGAGGAGCCGGTGCTCTTCTCTTCTTCTGTGGTTCTCTGGGTTTGGAGTCATTAGCAGTTTTGAAGGACAAGGCGTTGGTGTAATTAGTACTACACTGTGAGTCTGAGTGAAGAGCCTCTCTCAGACTCTTATGAGATTGCTGCTTATGGTCACTACTGTCGTTTGATGAGGACGGAAGAACCCTGGGTTTAACTTTGTTAACCGTAGAATAAATGCTGCTTTGTCCGGGGTCGGCACCGGCGACCATCGGAGCTGCAGCAGACGTCGTGCCAGGATTAGTCACCGCTGCTGCTGTTGCACAAGGAGGCCGTTTAGACACGGGAGGCTTGGGTGCTACAGGGGGTTTGTTTTTTGGGCTGTTCTGAGCATCAGCAGAGCCTGCGTCCCTCTCGTTCTCCTCCTCAATGACAGCTGTGGAGTCCAGGTCCGTGCTGCTGACTGCACGCAAGCGCACCTTGTTCAGGTCTTCCTGAGTCACCACAGGCATTATCAGCATGCTGTTACTCATTCTCTGCTTCTGGTGCGAGGCGTCAGAGTAGCGGCGGTTGACTTTGGGCAGGGCGGCAGAAGGGTCAGGGTTCAGGGTGACCGCTTGGGTCTCAGGTAACTGCAGGGACAATCTCGAGCGGCAGTTTCGGACCTGTTGTCCAGGAACGGCACCGGAAGGTTTGGGCCGCATTCTGCACGCTCCTGTTGTAATAGCGGTCTGCTGAGTGGGAGTCTCGCACTGACTCGAGTAGCCACTGGAGGGCGAGGCTGAGCCAGGTGGTTTGGTTGGGGAGGAGATCGAAGGTTGAGAAGGAGACGAGCGAGAAGACGATGGGGAGTTGTTACAGTCGGAGTTGTAAGGGACTTTAGCAGGTTCGTTTAGGGGATATCCCACGGAGGAACTTGTGCTAGACTTGCATGGCTCACTAGACTGTAGGTCTTTCAGTGGTCTGTGACTGGAGATGGCCTGATTCACTGGAACATCTCCCTGTGCTTCAGGAGTGACTGAGGCCTTCCCGGAGTCACCTGCTTCTTCTTTAGATAGCGGAATAAGGTCCGGAAGAAGCATGGCATCATTGGGAATGTAGAGACTCTGTGTTCTACGCTCCGGAGGCATCATAGCCGAAAGTCTGGGCAGCGACACGGTCCGTGTGGGCGGAGCCGGTTTCCTTTTAGCTTTTCTCAAAACAATGCTCCGAGCCTTGTGCTGAGGCACTGCATCAGGGAGGCGATCGCTTCTCCTCACAGAAGTGCTGTCACTGCCGCTGTCGTCAGAGCTGCTGCTGGGATACGACAGGGCGTAGCTTTCGCACCGGCGCCGTGTCGCACCCGGGTTAGAGGTGATGGCCGTGGAAAGTGATAATGAACGTCTGTGGTGTTCCATGGCGCTGACGGGTCTGCTCCTGCGCTCCTTTTGCATGCCGCCTGTCCTGAGTGAATCTTTATCCTTCCTTCTGATGACAGTGACGTTGGAGGGCGTGGCCTGGCATGGTTCCTCTGGATCCTGGAACTGTGGGGGAGGTTTAATCACGTCAGGTGCCAAAAGGTAGGAGTTCAGCGTATCATCCCACTCGGATGAAAACGTCGAAACATTCGGGCCTTTCCAGGTCTGAGCTGGACAAAACACGGTGGTGTGCTCCATTCAACTTTGGCTTTGTGAGACGTTTGTGTCAAAGCTGCCTTTTATCAGAGCCAAATAAATTCCATCAGGACATTTGGGACATAGTGATAGTTATACATCCTCCAGACGCAGAGAGAGAGAGAGAGAGAGTCGGTCTGGTGCTGTAAATATTCTTCAGTAGTTATTTAATAGTTGCTAGAAGGTCCAAGAGATTAGTGGCAAAAGATGCCAATATTTTTGAGACTAGGAAAGAGAAGAGAAAAGAGAAAATATTAGTCTATGTGGAGCTTTGTATTGCACACAAGTGGGTGTTCACCATGGCAACCGCTACCTGTTCATCCGTACCCAAGACTAAAACAGATCCAAAATGACTCTCACAGTAACTCTAAGATTTTTTTATAGAGTGAATGATGAGCTAATAAAAAGTCCGAGTGTTAGCCGAGTCTGGGCAAAGAACCGGAGTAGATTGGAAACAGAACACTTAGATTAGACTTGGACATCGTTCTCCATCTGCGGTTCATATTAAAATTACATAATTTATTGATTTTTCTAATTTTGCTCATCCTCTCTGTGCCTATACACACACACACACACACACACACACACACACTTTCATCCTGTAATAATAACTGTGTGTCAACAGAACAGAACAGCTGAAACATCATCATAAGAAGAATCATAAGCTGCGTTACATAAGAGACAGAAGCCGCAGTCTGAAACGACAGCAGTCAAACTTTGTGTTCCTGCTTCTTCATATGGAAACGAGCAGCCGACGTTCCTGTGCTGCAGGATTGTTTGTGATGTGGATCCACATCATCATGTCAACTCAGTGCTTCCTCAACATCGCCACATCACTGCTGAGACCCAGACTGATGAAACATCAGACACGAAACCCGCAGACGCAGAGAGTCATTTCATCTGTGGCCCTTCATATATTATCTTTTATTTTATCTTTTATGTACTATATATATATATATATATATATATATATATATAGAGATATATAGATATATATATAGAGAGAGAGAGAAAACAGTTATATATATATATATCTCTTATAACTAACTGTTTTCACAACAAAAACTTACAGGTTACGTCATCTAAATATCTGAGCCTCTCTGAGCCAGAACCTGTTAAAGACGTAATAAATCATCGACTTTATTCGACCAAACACACACGCAGCTACATGTGCACTCACTAAAATGTCTGATGTTGTCTGATTACATCATCACAATATGAAGCCGTGTGTCTAGAGCACTTGCTCGTGGCTGCGACACACATCTCACAGGAATGTCGTATTTGAGTAAACACGCATGTCTAATGAAGGACATCATGAAACGCAGTAACTGTGTGATGCCCAAACACACTGACACCGCTGATCGCTAAGCTACGCACAAGTGAAAAACACACAGAGATCCGGCCAGAGACACCGGCGCTATTGTCACAGTCACGGGTCACCTGGCCACGACACACACACACAATACTGCAGCATCATCTGTACAGCACGCCGCCGCCGCCGCCGCCGCCTCGTCCTGGAGAAACGTCTGTCTGTCCGGGGTTATTTGCACTCGAGCTAGATCACGTCCCGTCCTAACAGCCCCTCTCACCTACCTTTCAGACGGCTCTGGAGACTCTGCTTGTTTTCTAACGCAGTTCCTACTTGTTCTCCGTCCCTCTCCCTCCCTCTCGCTCCTCTCGCTCCCTCTCGCTAACACTCACATGCTGTTTCCATGACGATATGATGTGGGCTACTTGCTTCCTCACTGAGTTCGTGAGGAAAGAGAGAGATAGAGGGATAGAACGAGAGAGAGAGAGAGAGGGGGGGGGGGGTGGAACGATAGAGAGCAAAAAATATTACATAAACAACCAAAACTATAAATTCACTGCACTGCCTTTAAAAAAACACAGCAGCTGTATATCAGAGGAGGAGACGCGTCTGCTGTCTCAGGTGCACGGTCCAAACCCAGACAGAGGTGCAGTCTGATTCGGAAAACTGCAACCAAATAGCAGCATAGCATAGCAACAGCAGGAAAGTCAGGAGTCCAGTGATGTCAGGAAGAAGTGTGTCTTAGCTCACATCATCACGCGTCTCAAATCCACGGCCATCGACACCAACAGAGATTCACACCGCGAGTCGAATCGCTCCCGAGCTCAGCGTCCTGCAGATTTCAGCCTGATTTCATCTCTAATCTGTTTAATTGCACTTTAGCGTGTTGACGTTGTTGTAGTGTTTAATACGAGGCTGTGGATAGGAATAGGTCATTAGTGTTACGCTGTAATAACACTGAAGGTTCTCACACACCGCAGATGTTCTGTCACAACCCAGTGAGAATGTGAGAAAACACGCAAGAGGTGAGAGAGAAAGACATGGAAGAGAGAGAGAGAGAATTGAAACTAAGGCCGCCCTTTTTTGAGTAATTTTGAGAAAGAACAATGTTTCAACTGCTATTTCTCCACAACAGAGGCGGTGGGGTGTGAAATGTATAATCATGCTGCATTGCACAATAGAGTTACATAAGCAATCCATCTCGCAAAGAAAAAAAAAAGATTTAGGTGGGACTGTTCAGCGCAGCAGAACTGCAGGCAGAATGAAGTTGTGAGAAGCACGAGAGTCTGTTCGCTTTAATAAAGAACAGAGGAAGAGGAGGACGAGGAAGGTGGGTGAGGAGATTTCATTTGTGAACTCCAATGTTACAATTATTTCTTGAACCGGTTTTCTGAGCCGCTGCACAGAGGAATCGCTTATGGTTCGGCATTTTAGACCACGAATGTTCACGAAAACAAAAGCTCTTCTCTCTCTCGCTCGTGTTTATCCTGTACGGCCTGGAGCCGCTCACCCTGGACGGGGGGGCCAATACATTACCGGGCACACAAGCAGGCACACACACATACACACTACAGGCAATTTGGAGAAACACATCAGTCTACTCAGCATGTCTCTTTGGGAGGAAACCGGGGAGAAGACGCAAACTCCACAGACGGAGAGTGTGAGTGTGTGAAACCCGAGATGGGAATTGAACCCAGACCCTGGAGGTGCGAGGCCACAGTGCTCACCACTACATCATCCTGCCTATTTACTAATACCCTTAAGATCATCATTTACACAGTGATTTAGACGCAGTATCTGTTTCATTACGGAGTCCTTGTGTTGGTGAAACTCAGCAGATATTCAACCAAAAGAACTTAATGAGAATCATCACTATCCAGTCTGCTGCTTAGATCAAAAACATTAAAAATCTATATAAATAAAAGAAAGGTTTTGACTGTACATTGGGTCAGAACTCTTTATGTCTTATACACTGGAGGAGCAGAAATTTTCTGTCTGTCAGATTCTGTCGCAGCATCACACAAAACTGTCTGTCTGTAATTTACTGAATCTCCTGCAGTCATTAGATCTCTGTCTGAAGTTTAATCTGCAGCATCAGTGAATCTAAATGTGGAGTAAAAGTGATGTTATGAACAGTTATGTGCTGGATTTAATAATCTACTTTAAACAGGGAGTGTATTTGTCTGAGCACCAAAGAAGGACAACTTAGTGTAAACAAGGCGTAAGATACTCAACCTTACAGAATGTCATTTCACAGTATTAATAAGTTAGACAGAGAGTTCTGCTGTACAGAAAGACACACAGACATGTACGTGGACTTCAACCTCAAATAATAATAATCATAATAATAATAATCATAATAATAATAATATCACCACAAACTCAATACAAACTCTGTGTGTACTAAGACGAGGAGTTTTAATAAAGTTATTCTCTCCCATGTTGTTGTTGTTGTTGTTGTGTGTCTTCAGATAATTAATGACATTTTGTTTTAATATTTGTAAATAAATAAACTCATCTTAGTCAGTTACATTTAAAGTAAGCAGCATTTATTAATGATTATATCAGTTAAAAGCCTCGCAGGTGTTCCCTAATTAATATGCCACTTATTATTTTGTTTATGAAATCTTCTCTAATTGTGAGTTTGTACAGATACGATGTTCATGACGCGACACTCACTGTATCATTACGACAAATTATTACTCAATATATCACTAGCACAGAAAAAGAACCTGCATGGTAATATTATACAGTAGGTGTGTGTGTGTGTGTGTGACAGAGAGAGAGTCACACTCAGAGTGTGTGAGTTGGTTGTAGTACCTGCGGCGGCTGAGTCGTTAAGGTGAGTTCTCCCGGCGCTGTGTGTGTGTGTGCAGTGTGTGTGCGGTGCTGTGTGTGTGCGGTGTGTGTGCGGTGTGGTGTGTGTGTGCAGTGTGTGTGCGGTGCTGTCAGGCGGCGGTCGCAGGTCTGAGTGTTTGTACCAGTGCAGCTGCTGCATCAGCTCTTATTGTGGCCTTGTTTACGCTCCCTTAGATACGCAACACCAAAATACCCTCTCGACTTCTCTGAACACATAAACCACAGATTCAGCTCCACCCTGTGAATAGAGGAAGTTCATGCCCTCAAGAGTTCAGAAAAAATAACCCTAAGATATTACATGCAGATTAAGGCGGGTGTTCTGGACACACACACGTGGGACATGGCGGGGAACGCTGCTCAGCACTCAGCACAACACCCTGACACACAGCAGAACCTGGACACGGCTCGGGTCGGCTCGGGTCGAGTCTCAGACAGCACATAAGAATGTTCTTTAAAGTAAGACGACCTGCGAGAGGCATGTTTACCTCTTTTCTATAAAATAAGACGAGATTGTATTTAGAGAAACTGACATTCGCTCCCAACTGTTACTCCGGCTGACGGGTCCATAACGGTCCATGCTTCAGTCTCATGGGCGTCTCGGGTCCGATCATAACTCTATGGGGTCGTGTGTAGTGATGAGGACAGGCGCAGGTGAGACCCGAGTGTGAACACCGTGAACTTCCTCCTACAATCACCGGCTTTATGGAGTTTCAGTGGAGCAGAAAGTGTCGTGTGTCAGATAGTTTTCACTTGGTGACCCTGCTGAACCAGTACCACCATTAAAACCAGTAAAGTGAAGGACGTCTGTTCTCTCTTATCTTTAGTTTTAGAGCAGCGAGGCGACGACATGAGAGCAGCTGATCTGTCCGTCACAATGCAGGAGTTTCACATGATGATCAGGACAACACACACACACACACACACACACACTCACAGGGCACACACACTCACAGGGCACACACACACACTCACACACAATCACACACACACACACACTCACAGG
>JAQMYL010000027.1:330995-343503 GCA_030014365.1 Clarias pachynema | reverse complement strand
CCTCCTCCGGTTTTTTATCCCGGTAACCATGACAACCGTCCATCTCGCGCCGCTCACACACACACACACACACACACACCTCGGCGGGATGGAGCGCGAGCGTGACGCCACGGATGCGCGAGCCGGACGCAGACCAATAGCGTGTGAGCAGCTTGGAGCCGCTGTGCGCGAGACCGCCAGTGAGAGACACACACACACACACTCACTCACACACCGGGAGAGACACACACACACACACACACCGGGGCGGCGGCGGCGGCGGCAGGTCCCCCGGGAGTCTCTCTGTGTCTCTGTGTCTCCTGACGCGGTGTGACGGCGCGCGCGGGATACGAGGCGCTTTTTACTGCCCGAGACCTTCATCCTCCTCCTCATCATCCTCATCCTCCTCCTCCTCATCCCGCTTCCTCACCTGAGGACAGACATGGAGGACTCCTGACTCCTGACTCCAGACTCCAGGGTTCGTCCTGATCTTTGTCTGAAATCTCGCCTTAGATCAGATTATTCCAGAAGGTTTTTTCCCCCTAACAAGACTGTGAAGGATGCGGTGTGTGTGTGTGAGTGTGTGTGTGTGTGTGTGAGTCTATAAATAGCATGTTCACTCCTAATTTAGTCCTCCTGAGCCGCTTTGTCCTCCTGTGTGCCTCCTTGTCTGGGTTCTGATCAGCAGACGTCCGGTCCTCATGTCCTCATGTCCTCGTGTCCTCAGTGTAGAACGCTCTCAGGTGTTAATGAGATGTTCGTTAAGCTCTTGAGGGGTTTATTAAAGTGTTCATTAGACTGCGTAGGAGCGCCGCTCTGTCTCTGTGGAGTTTAAATCTGAAGCTGGTGATTCCCCGTGTTTTTTTTCCCCTCACTTTTATCTGCTTCATGACCACCGTCCTGCCCCGCCTCTTCCCCCGTTCCCCCTGTCTCTCCCGTCAGTGATTCATCCTCATGCCGCAGCAATGAGTAACGCGCGCCCCAACACCTCCACCTTAATCCCGGACGTGCCGGAGGTGAGGAACGTGAGCGTGGAGCTGCTGGCCCTCAACCCCTGGGACGTGGTGCTGTGTGTGACGGGGACGCTGGTGTGCTGCGAGAACGCGCTAGTGCTGGCGTTGATCGCGCACACTCCCTCTCTGCGAGTGCCGACGTTTGCGCTCGTAGCCAGCTTGGCGACCGCTGATCTTCTGGCCGGTCTGAGCTTGATCCTGAACTTCATCGTCATCTACATGATGGACACGGACTTCGTGACGTTGCTGTCCGCCGGCCTGCTCATCACCGCCTTCTCGGCCTCGGTGCTGAACGTGCTGGCCATCACGGTGGACCGCTACCTGTCTCTGTACAGTGCTCTCACGTACCACACGGAGCGCGCCGTCACCTTCACCTACGTGGTGATGATGCTCGTGTGGTCCACCAGCGCCGCTCTCGGTGCTCTGCCCGTCCTGGGCTGGAACTGTCTGCGCGATGAAGCGACCTGCAGCATCTGTAGGCCGGTGCACAAGAGCAACGCGGCCGCACTCGCCGTCTCCTTCCTCCTCGTCTTCGCCCTCATTCTCCAGCTGTACCTCCAGATCTGCAAGATTGCGGTGCATCACGCGCAGCAGATCGCCGTGCAGCGCCACTTCAGGGCCGCCTCTCACGCAGTTTCCGCAGCCAAAGGCGTCTCCACGCTGTCCGGTATTTTGGGCACGTTTGCCCTCTGCTGGGTTCCGCTCGCCATGTACTCCCTGGTGGCGGATATCTATTATCCAGCGACTTACACCTACGCCACCGCTCTTCCAGCCATCTGCAGCTCCATCATAAACCCCATCATCTACGCCTTCAGAAACCCGGACATCCAGCGGTCTCTGAGGCTCACGTGTTGTGGATGTATGAACTACGGCGTTACCATGCGACCACGGACGCCGAGTGACGTGTAACTTTTTTCTAAATGCAAAAACTACAACAGTTTTCGATCCACGTCTACAGCTGTAGCTACCGCAGCGTGTGTGATTACCAGAAAGGTGAAAAAAAAATGAAACTGAAGGAAGCACTGGAGCAGTTACTGGTGCAGTCAATAAATATTCATGTGTTTTAGGAAAATTTCTTTATCTGACCGTCTAATCTGATCTTATAGAAAACACGAGCTTATTCTTTCAGAAGGAAAATGAATGTAATTAAAATTATTAGGTCACGTGTAAATAACAGCTTCTTACTGTATTCTGTATTAGAGTACTATTACTGTAATAGAAGAAGTTCAGGAGATCCCCACAGACCCTGTAGTGCAGTACAGCTGAGTCCGGGTGCAGGTTTCTTCTCGTTCCTCAGCTCAGGTGATGTCGGTGATCACGCGGCTGCGCGGCTGCAGCTGACGGACAGGAGGATAAAAACTGCGGCGGTGAAACTTTAACATGCACAGAGACTCCACATATTGTAATGTTCATGCGTATGGAAGTGTGTGTTGTCTGTGTAATCTGAGTCTAATGATGTTCGTATACACAGGTGTGTTTTTAATGTTTTTGGTCAAAATCCTTTCATAGCTTTGGTTTAATTAAGAAAGAAGTCGTGTCGACGCCCTTTCGCTCGATTAACACTTAATATAAGAGCAAAACACAAATGTAGCATGAATCCTTTGCGTCCCGTTGAGTTTCAGCACTGTGAAATAAACACTTACGGGCAGAACTGATGGAGACGGAGCTCATGACGCTCGCTGCAGTGTTCCATCACAGAATGTTTAGAAACTGGCTTATTAACTTGAAACTCAGGTTGAAAGGCGTCGCGAGTGTGTAACGCTGCTCCTGCACGACGAGTGTTTCAGGTGATTACAGAGAGCACAGTCTGGTCGTTGTAAAGCGCTAACAGCATTCAAACAGACGGGAACGTGATGGAGGAGAGTCGGGGCGAGGAGTGACATCACCGGCTGTGGGGTCGCGAACACTTACAGGCAGGGACAGTCACAAAATCTCCAAATTGAAATATATTTACCTGATTTTATCTGTGTGTGTTTGTGTGTGTGTGTGTGTGTGTGTGTGTGTGTGTGATGTTTGCCAAACACAGCACACACTGATAGATTATATTTCACATTAATGAACTTAAAACATTTTCTACTTCCTGTAACAGAAAGCGAGAGCTGGGTAAGAGCGGGTGAAATGATGGAAGGGGGCGGGGCATACAGGGTCGGGTTGCACGGTGGGGTGGGGGTGGGGGGGGCACTTAGAGTGTATACATATTACAAATATATGCATTTGTAATCAAGTTTCTTTCATGACACCAGCTAACATCCGTGTTCACGCCAGCTAACGTTAGCTTGTTAAAGTCAAGACGTTCCGCTGCAGAACATCCTCCAGGTTAGTTCATGTTGTCACTTACGTTACAGCAGCGATAAACGGACATTTCCATACCAGACTTGCTTTGTTCTCTCTTGAAGACAAAAGAGCAGCTTGTCACGTTACTGAGAGAACACACACGTGAGCTTCTCTGTCCTGAGCCCAGCCGTAGCCTGTTAGTGTTACACCAGAGCCGCTTTGTGACTTTGTCCATCGATTAAAATGATGTGAAAATAAAACTGATGTGAATTGAAATAGGCCGTGTGGACGATCCACTGATCGTGTTACTATAGAAACCATAACATATTAAATCACATAAATGACTACACACAATAATACACACCGTCTGGTTGGAGAACCACACAGCGTTACGGTCTCAATCGCAGCCCTAATGTCGCTCATCCACATTTTAAACATTAGATTTTAAGAGTAGATGTAGCGTGTTTAGCGATTTCCTCCATAACCTCGAGCTAACTTTGAAAATCTTGTCTTCTGCACAGAGGTGAAGGTTTTCTGTCGAAATCTACTAAGTTGCATCATGATGTCAGCTTGGAGAGAGGCAGACCCTCTCCGCTTCATCTTGCCTTACCCGTGATCTCAGTGGCAATAACGTACCGTACTGTGTCTATTAATAACAAAAATGCATAATGAAGTAATAATAATCTTTTTGTAAAACTATTAGAGGCAAATAAACCTGCTCTATGCTCGTCATCACGTTTGTGATAAGTAGCTTGCTAGCCTGTGAGGTGACACTCAGCACTTACAGATCTGTAGTCGTATCTCAATACTGTGCACTGAAATCTGATCTCGCGCGCGTGTGTGTGTGTGTGTGTGTGTGCTTGAGTTTGTACGTTTGTAGATCAGCCAAAGAGCTAACTGTATAAAAAAGAAAAGGAAAAAAGAGAAGTTTGTTATTGAAGAGTGTATTGTGCACATCGCACTATTCCAAATACTCCTGCTGATCAAAGATGTCAGTGTGTGTGTGTGTGTGTGTGTGTGTGTGTGTGTGTGTGAACGTGTGCTGCAGAGGTTTCTGTTGATGACTGATTGTATGCTTTGATTTTTTTGATGATGCATTTATGTTTAAGATTAATTCAAATGAAAGTTGTGGTTAAGAACTGAATTATTTTTGTATTGTAAAATGATTTGCATTAATTCTAACTGGCGACTTGGGTGTTACATCTGATACTCGCCTTGATCCATGATCCATATTTTCATTATTTTATTGTTTGTTTTGAAGTTAATACCTGATGTGTCTATAAACATCACTTCATTGCTCCATACGTGTGTTTACTGCTACAATAAAAGTTCTTACGTTGTGCACAGATCCGAGTGACACTGAATGAAACCAATACGACGCTCAGATCAGATCAAATGCAGGACCAAGGACCAAACGTTTATACGTTTTTGTTAAAGCCGGCCTGCTGATGCTCCTGTGTGGGTTCCGTTAGTCACACGTGCCGTGACAGGCTTCACGCTCATCGATCACACGCTAACGTGACTCTGACTAGTGAACTGCGCGTGTGCGTTCTGTTGTTTGTCAGCTGAGCGTCCAGCGCTCCAGAGGGACGCCGGCGGGGATCTGGCCGAGCCCGAGGGACAGATGGAGCTTCTCAGACGGAGGCCGAGAATTACGTCACGTCCAGGGTGGGGATCTGTGGAAACAAACCAGGTTTAACACCCGTGTTTTGGGCAGTGGTGACCCACCCCGGTGCGGCAGGCAGGACGCTTGGAGCCTCTTCATGTTTCCTCCAAAAGATTAATACAGAATATTTTTATAAAACTGCGTGTAACCTGCCAGCAAGTGTTCTCACACACACACACACACACACACACACACCCAGCACTTTCATGTTAAAGTACAAAACAAGCATGAATATTCAATAGCCTGATACACACACACACACACACACAGAGGGTGTCATCAACACTTACATCACTGTTATTTTAGTTATGACATAAATGTAGCTGCTATTAACTCAGTTCAACTGAATTTATTGTTTAAGATCAGCGTATAACTGAACAGACTCGAGTAACAGCCGCTATAACATTGACCGCGCGACGTGCTACAACAAACTGAAGTATGTAGTTCTATTCGAACATCTGATCAGGGATTTGGAGAAGATGTAAGATGTTAAAGAACAACATGTAGCTTAGCTACATTTTAAAACGATGACGTAATCCAACGCAGTGAGAACCATCGCCGCTACCATCAGCGTATAGTTAATTAGTTTTTTATATGTATACAGAACGGTAGCGTTAGCTGTCTAGCCAAGTACTGTTTGGTTGCTAGTTTATTTTAACGTATTGAAGACGGCCCTCACACATGACCCTGTGAGCGCCACCTACAGGCCGCAGCGGGATTTACAGACATTTCTGCAGCAGGTGATCATCAGAGAGACGTCTTCCGTTTTAAATGCTTCAGTGAAATCTCACCATTTCAGTTGAACATCCAGCCTGGAAAAACCCTTACAGTTAGCTAGCTGAGTGAGCTAGCCTAGCGTTCGCTGGATCCTTTAATGTTTTACAGCATAAAGTTCTGGGTTCATGATAAGACGTCTCTCTGATGATCACCTGCTGCAGAAATGTCTGTAAATCCCGCTGCGGCCTGTAGGTGGCGCTCACAGGGTCATGTGTGAGGGCCGTCTTCAATACGTTAAAATAAACTAGCAACCAAACAGTACTTGGCTAGACAGCTAACGCTACCGTTCTGTATACATATAAAAAACTAATTAACTATACGCTGATGGTAGCGGCGATGGTTCTCACTGCGTTGGATTACGTCATCGTTTTAAAATGCGTTCCTCAGGTGTAGAAGACGTGTAGAAACTCATCTGTAAATCAATCACTCACCAGAAGACTTAGTCACTCTCACGCGTGTCTTTTATTACTCCAGTAGCGGTACTTTCGGTACTCTTCACATCAGCACTAACTTTAAACAAAGATTATGATGGAATTAGCAAATTTCTGAAATCTCCCAAAGTGATGGATTATCTTTCAAATTGCACAAAATGACACAAAGAATTTAATATTTGCAGAGAAACAGTTAAACGTACAGTTGTAATGAATTTATTTTAATAGAAATGTAAATTATAACTATTAGAGAGATTTTTTTGGTGTAATAAACTAGTGCGGCGAAATCGACTAAACGAACTCCGACCTCCACAGACCATGTTACAGACAGCAGTGTTTCACATTTTCCAGAAGGTTCTCTCTGCTGCTGGAGGTCCAACATGGATTCCCTAAAGTCTTCTAATCACAATCATCTCACACTGACCTTCTCCTCTAGATTTGACTTTCTGCTGTGATCCTGAAGACCACAACACTCATACAGAACGTTCTCTCATCACACTGCATGACTCTACAGAACACACTTACAGAAGAGCAATGGTTCACAGTACTGTGCAAAAGTCTTGACACCCCCTCTCCCATGTTTAACGGAATGTTAAACAGAAACTTGGCTTTTGTAAACACAGACATTCGGCACAACGAGTCTAATGACATACGAACAGAAGCAGAACAATGAACACATGGTGTATTGTTTATAATATATTTATTGTTTTATTAACTATGCACACATGCATCTCTGATCTATATTTGTTCCATGTGATGATCGTCGTCGTTTTATATTTAGATACTCAAATTCATCTCACAGGCAGTGTTACAAAAATCTATACAATACATCGTAAAACACATGAATTATAAATAACACACGGTAATGAGGATCACCATCAGCTGTGCCGGGTTCACGATTACGTACGCTGGAGGTGGTGTGTGTGTGTGTGTGTGTGTGTGTGTGTGTGTGTGACAGAGATCACAACATACACATTAGACATAAACATCTTACTCTCTTCATCCACACACACACACACACACACCACCTCTGTCTTCTTTATACACACTTCATCACTTAATGCCATCTTTGATCAATAATATTACAGAAAGGGAAATCAGAAGGTCATGACCTACAGGTTCAGAGTCCTGGATTGGTGTCCATGAGCCTCTAATAAGAACAATAAACATCACTAATCATCGATACTCACCACAACACTGTACACAGGTAAACAAAGGGACAAATGAAACGCCTGATGAGAGGCGGTTGTGTGTGTGTGTGTGTGTGTGTGTGTGTGTGGTACAGCAGTGTGCGGGTCACCGTACGCCCGATCTCGCTGTAGGTGCACTGCTGAGACGAGACGTCTGGATGACACACTGGATCCTGGAGAGATTCACAGACAGGCGTGATGAAGCGGTTCTCCATCTCGCCTCTTATTGTTCTATAAAGCTAACGCGTGTGTGTTTGTAGAGAGCGTACAGGATCTAATCACTGAATGGATGTTTTTTGGTGAGCACTGTGAGAAGACGTGTACTGTTACACTTTTATAATTCTCTGGACAAATATTAAAAATCTAAATCACACAACAAATAAAGATTTTCTTGGCAACTTTAAACAACTCTGAAGGAACAAATAGATATAGTGTATTTATAAGTTGACACTGTATGATAGATTTCTGTGCTTACGTATAATATAATCATCTCTACTTCTTCTGTCTCTCGCTCTCTTTCCTCTCACACTCGTCCTCCTTCCTCTCTATTGCTCGTCCTCTCACTCAGTCCTGCTTTGTCTCCACTGCACTATTTTCTGTTGTTGTTTTTTAACTCTTTGTACATCTGCTAATAAATCCGTCTGTCTGTCTGTCTGTATGAGGAGAGTGTGTGTGTTCTGGTGCGGGAACATAGCAGCAGTGTGTACAGCATGTGACCGGTCTGTTCCTGCCCTCAGTCAGACCACTCGTTCTCCTCGGGCTCGGAGTCCTCGTCTGATTCGCTGTACTCCACAGCGATGCGGCGAGACAGGATGGTGGCCACGTCGTTCCCCACTGGCTCCTTCTTCGCCTCCTGCTCTCTCTGCTCCTGGACTTTACGGAGCTGGATTCCTGACGAGGCGCAAACAGCAGATTCAGGAAGCCGCGCTAATGCACAATAACTGACACATAGTTTAGTTCATTTATTTATTAAGGATAAATGTATTTAATTAAATGGAAATTAACCTTGATAAACTTCTAGCTAATCTACATACTGTACATGGCTACTTAATTGGGAATACCTGCGCGTTCAGGTAGCCGGCCAATCATGTGACAAAGTCATGTGACTTTTCCTTTTTTGAATGTAAATTAAAAAGCGTGCTGAATGTACGAATGTGTGTGAAATATGAAGAAATCAGATGGACTTCCTGAAGGCTGCGAGGGACCTTAAAGCAGCCGTATGTAACTTTCTGGGGTTTTGGAGACACTGTGAGCTGAAGGGCTTTAGACTCATACTGGACGCTGTTCCACACGTTACTCTGATTTATTCTATGTTTGTTTCGTAGTTTCATAATGTACAGAATGTACGCCTTAAAACCAGCAAAATAACACATTTCCCAGTAATTCCAGTTTGCACTGGTGAGCTTGTGAGAACAAACCGCGGTAGATCTCTCCGCTGTGAACACTCACCTCTGCGGATGGCAGCCAGCAGGTCGCTGCGAGCGTCACTTATGGGTATCAGGGGCACCGTGCCCTTCCTAGGCAGCGTGCCCTCTCCGGATGGATGAGCGGCGGCTCTGGCCGGAGACGGAGCGTGCGTGGGCGGTCCTGGAGGTGGTGGGGGCGGAGCGACTGGAGGACCTCCACCGCTCACAGGGTGAGAAGGAGACGGGACGTAAGCCGAGGGAGGCGCGGGTGGAGGAGACGGGCTGTAGGGTCGGGACAGAGCCGAAACCGTCCCCGGGGCCAGAGCCTGAGGAACGGAGGTGCTGTCGAAGGCCGTCTGAGCCGAGGGGATCACTGGGGGAGGAGGAGGCGGGGCAGGAGGGATAAAATGTTCCTGCATCTGATGGCCGCTGGAATGTTAAAGGAGAGAAAGAGAAGTGAGGTTAAACCTGCAACTCAAAGACTAAAGAGTAACAGTGCATGACTCCTGTATGTGTTCCCCCGTGTTTCCCACCACGACCTTTTCAGGAATACGACAGACAGATGCGCCGGTTTTAAAAGGGTCACATGGACTCCTCAGGAACGAGGAGTCGGACTTGATAAGGGATTACTCTGTACCTGTAATCCTTGGCAGCAGAAGGTCGAGGACCATTGAGGGAGGGGTCAGGGGGCGGATGCTGCTGCACGCGGCCCAGCGAGTGCTGGCGAGCGGAGGCGGATACGGAGGCAGGGGGGCGATACGCGCGGTCCAGTGACTGGGTCTGGGTGGGGGCGCTCTCCTTCCCATCACCTCCTGCTCCACCTGCGTCCTGCGGGTGGCTGGGGCTGGTGGGGTACGAGTGCTCATCCGACAGTCCAGACCTGCGTGGGGAGACGGAGGACAGAGTGAAAGGAAAAGAAGGAACATCATCCCCGTTAGTCTGTACCAGCTGTTTATAATGAAACGCAGCACTTTGATTTGTCAGGGAATCTCTGACCTGTCTGGAGATAAGGAGCCTTCAGACGAGATGCCGTGGTACGGAGACGGCGTGAGGCGAGTGTCCGGGCGGAACTCCTTGTCGTACGCCATCATGTTCCACTCCTGACGCCGGTTCCGAGCCTTCCGCACCTTCTTCACTTCGCGCGACGGATCCTCGAGGTGTTTCTGTTCTTGCTAACATCGACACAAGGAATACAGCATGTTACTAATGAACAGTAGCGTTCTCCCGCAGTCCGCGCTCTCGTCCTCTCATGATCTAGTTAAAATTCCCTAACATCAAAATCAGTGTCTTAGAGCTTCCTGTTTTAACAGGAAGTACATCATCAAACAGAATTAAATCAGAGATCAAAAGTGATTTCATGAGAACTTTAATGCTGGTGATGCTTCACTAAAACATGCAGTGACTCAAGCGAGGTGCTTTGTTTCAGCCCACAGATCAGCTGCGTAAAGATCAGCAGAATGTTCCGGCAGCTGAAGAGCCATCTGCGCTCGTCACAAACACAGCAGCCGCGCCGGGACGAGGTGGTGTTTAGGACCGTCCCTTTACTGACAGTTTTATAAGACATACATAAGTGTTTCTGTTAAATTAGCCTCTTATCTCTCTCTCTCTCAGTCCAGTCTAGAACTCTACTGCATCCTGTTTCTTCCTCTGTCTGTTAGCGAACGATGATCAGAGGGCAAAAGGACAAGCAGGACAGAAACCCTGAGACAGCTAATGACGAGCTCCATGCAGAAGACGGTGGAGAGAGAGAGAGAGAGAGAAAAACCTGAGACACATGACAACCACACACACACACACACACACACACACCTTCTGCCTTCTCTTCTCCTTCCTCTTGTTCTCGGTGGCCTGCAGCATCTTCTCCTTCCAGAGGTTAAAGAAGTACGAGGAATCCGTATAGAACTTCAGGCCGTCCTTCTTGTCGTCTCTGTAACACAGTGAAGCTCCACATTACACAAACCTTTAGCGTACTTTAGCATGACGATAACGACTAACAGACACAACTCAGACATCTGATGGGCTTCTACGGGACTTCAGAAAGTGGGTGGAGCTTCAGGACTGGGTTTATATGAATGGAGGAGCGGCGCTCTGGTGTTAGAAATATAAATATAAATCATATTATGATAACTCTAATCATAATAATTATTATAATAATAATAATACTAGTAATATAATATAATATAATAATAATATAATATAATAATAATCATCATCATCATTCTGATCATAAAATATTTCAGTTGAAATTATGTTGTAATTAAAATCTGATGGTAATCAACTGGTGTTTTGTGGTCAATCTAAATTATTTTTAATTATTACTTATTTTAATTATTACTTAAATATTATTTTACTTAATATATTATTTGTTAGTGGTTTATAAATAAGTCTCGCGCGGCGCTAGTGCTGGAACGCGAACGTCATCGTTTGTGTGAGTGCACTTTACACTGTACAGGACAATTCCAGAACCTTCTGTAGATCAGGTGAGGATGGTCAGTCCGGTTGAAGACCTCCAGAGGAGGGAAGTGTGTGGAACAGAGACGCTGACACACACACACACACACACACATACACACACATACACACACACACATACACACCTGTATGGAGTGAGGATGTTGAGGGGAGGCGGCTTGTCACAGCGCTGGTACATCTCCATCACCGAGTTCAGGATGGAGTTTCTGGAGACCACCTGCTGGTCCTGGATGGTGGAGCTCTTGAAGGCCTTCCTCATGTTGATGTCCTGCAGGGAGACTGAGGAACACAAGGAGGTGCAAACACTCAATTCCTGCTGCAGGACACGAGTGTCTCTCCTGAGTTCAGTCTGAATCTCATCTTAACTGTAATTAATGACACACATTCTCATCACTCGCTCACGCTCTCTATAGCGCTTTATCCTGTACGGGGTCACAGGGGGCGGAGCCTATCCCAGGGGACTCAGGCCACAAGGCAGGGTGCCGATCCATAACAGGGCACACACACACACACACACACACACACATTCACAGACTATTTTAGGAACACCAATAATCCTTTGGACTCTGAGAGGAAACCGGAGTACCAGGAGGAAACCAAGTACGGCACACACACACACACACACGCAAACCACAAGGTGGGAATTGAACCCTCGACCCTGGAGGTGCGAGGCCACGTATCTGATTTATTAAATTAATGGAGAATTGTAAAATGAAATGAATGTAATAATAGTTTTATGGATATTCATGACTCATACTTTAAATATTTAAATATTTTATATTAGAGCTTTTCAGCATCGTATAATCTAACATTCATCCTGTTACTGAAACTCAAGAGTGACTGCATACACACACTTAATTATTAATTTACTGTACATATATTTAAATATTCTATCTGTCTGCTTGTCTGTCTGTCTGTCTGTCCGTCTGTCCGTCCGTCTGTCTGTCTGTCTATCTGCCTGTCTATCTGTCTGTCTGTCCGTCTCTTACCCTCTTCCACAGTGGAGTCCAGTTGTGTGACCTTGACTGCCAGTAGATCCACTTTCTCCTGCAGGCTGTTCATCCGCATGTAGAAACTGTTAGCTTCATTGAAAAGCTCTCCGAAGATGTCTTCAGCATGTCTACCTGCACACACACACACACACACACACACACACACACACACACAAAAAAAGCTCCTTAAGATCACAAAACTCCGGACTCCTGGTAGTTCCCAGAATTTCTAAATCTACAAAAGGGGGCGGGGCGTTTTCATATTTAGCTCCAAAGCTTTGGAATAGCCTTCCAGACAGTGTTCGGGG
>JAQMYL010000027.1:293716-303853 GCA_030014365.1 Clarias pachynema | reverse complement strand
TGATGAAAATTACAGGCCTCTCTCATCTTTTTAAGTGGGAGAACTTGCACAATTGGTGACTGACTAAATACTTTTTGCCCCACTGTAGATGAAATAAATTTGTTCTCTTTACTTTGTATTTAAATTGCCTAAATAAAGTCTCTGACCCAGGGCTCGAACCGTAAAGAGCTCTATAGCTAAATTAAAGTTGGCTAAAATTTTGGCCGTATCTGGTGTTTCTCCTTTAACCATTATAACTTATTTGTTTAACTATATGAAGTATGACGCGTGACGGTCGTTACAGTCGGTGGATCTCAGTCTAATGAAAACTTCACATCAAAAGTGCAAATCTCCAGGCTTTACATGAAATTACACAATCATGTGACCAGCATATGCTTAACTCTCTGGGTTGTGCACATTGAGCCCCCTGGTGTTCGAATATTGCAACTGCATTACATGCATAAATAACAGAATGCTGATTGATCTGTACAACATTAGTTAAGGAAATGTAGTTTTTCATCAGGTTAAAACAAACTTTCCTCTTGGAGTCTGATACAATTTTTTATTTTAAAATATTTTGCTTTTTAATAAATGTAATAAAAATATCCTGGAGACATTCTGCATTAATCTAGAGAGCACCAGATATCAGGATGATAATTTAGGATGAAGTAATATCAATATAATATGAGACAATAAGAACTGGAGCTGCCTCTGTTAAGTTCTACTGGTTTGCATAAAACTGTATTATTTATTTATTTATTCAGCAGCTCTGAACAATGTGTTTAGGCCACACCCGCTTTAGGTATTGTCACCTTTGCATTCTTCTCTCTCACATTCTGCTCATTCTTCTCGTTCAGGGTGGTTTGGCATTCGCAAGGACTTTTGTCAGTTCATGCTGGAACTCTTTCCTTTCCTGCGAGAGTACGGCAACATCTCCTACGACCTGCAGCACGAAGACTCGGAGGTGTCCGAGGAGCCCCCTGCCCACGAGCCGCCTAAAATCGTGCCCATGTTCCGCAAGAAAACGGGTGTCGTCATCACGCAGAGTCCCGGGAAGTACTTTGTGCCGCCGCCCAAGTTATGCATTGACATGCCGGATTAAAGCTAAACCCAGAACTCCTTGAAGAGGGTGAGGGAGGAGCGTAGTACCGTGGAGCAGAGTTCACTCCTGGCCTGCGGGGAGACAAAACTTTTGGGACGCCTTGGCTCCTGTTTGCCGAAAGCGTTTTACGGAGCCTTGCTGAAACGGGGCTGGACCGACGTGACAGTGAGAGGGCGCGGCTTCCTGTCTGACTTTCCCCCGTGACCGTTCCCACACTCGCTCCTTTAACACTCACTGTAGTTTTTCCAGAGTCAGCCGTGTACAGCGTGGAGAAAGTTACGTAGCGAAGCCAAAGAACACTAGATGGTTTATAAAGCTGGGTCACGTACGATGCTGCCATTATTCCAGCAATACGTTACATGTTTTTGTTGTTGTTGTTTTTTCGACTATGGCAGCAACAAACAATTAAATTATTTTTGTCACACTTTATGTTGGCAGTTGATCAGTCAGTGTTTATTAGGACACACTGAGGACACCCACTCACCCACACGCGGCTCTGGTTATGTTCATGGACCATGTGGAAGTATTTATAGCTGTATCCCTCTACAGCGTGTGTATTTAAGATTCAGCGACTGTCCTGTTATTCTCACGTGTCGACCCTTTTCCTCTTTTATTATTAGAGAAAACACTTCACTTCTGATGCAACTCTGTTTAATACTAATGTAACAGAAACCGTCTTCTGTTACCGCCATCACACACACCAGACGTGTACGATATCGATTTACCTCCACGGTTGAATCATCTAGAACCTAAAAAGAAACAGAAAATAAGCGTTTAAAAAAAATAATTAGGATAAACAATTTAACTTCCACCACATCAGGGGGAGGGGGGAGGGGGAGTGATATTCCAGGCAGAGACGATCAGCGTGACTCAGCTGGATGAGGGGAATTTAATAAAAAGTAAATAAATCTATTTAATCTCTTTAAATCAATTTAAATAAGTTGACATTTAAGTAGCAGTTTGGAAAGTCCCTTGTCTATATCGCCTATATAGGTGTAGGGTCATGGGGCGGAGCCTGTCCCAGGGAACTCGGGGTACACCCTCGAAGGGGTGCCAACTCGGTATGGAACACAAGAGCATGCACCGTTACTATAGAAACCGTAACACCAAAGTGAGCGCATTTATACCAACCTGTCACTGGTGTTAACCCCAAAGCCACGCCCCCCCCTCCCCCTCCAGCTGTTAGACCGAAATAATACACACTTCCTGACCAATCAGATTTAAGCATTCGTCGCTCTTGTATAATAAATCTTTTCTATTCCGCAAGCCTAACACACACTCTATAATCTTAAACACACTGACAGTGTGCAGGTATGTTTAGATAAACAGTATACTCTCATATATTCTGAAGTAGAGCACTTAACACGCATTTCCAGAACTACATTAGTTAAAAGTTCCTTTTTTAGATGAACACGTGTGTGTGTGTGTGTGTGTGTGTGTGTGTGTGTGTGTGTGTGTGTGTGTGTGTGTATACTCAGCTGGCCTGAGGTAGCAGCAGTGGAGTTCCTGGTAGCAGATCCGGACCAACGTGTTGTTCACACTACATCTGTGTTATTTGTCGTGTAAAAATGCTGAAGCTGTTCGTATTGGCTCACATTAAAATCTTCTGCTAAATATTATGGAGTTGTTCTTTACAATGCAGTTTGATAAAGTTGAGATCAATACCACAATGGGTCATAAAAACAACAATAACACTGCAGCACTACAACACTTACACTACAGAGCCGGGTATTTAATGTACTCACTGTGTTGAGATGGGGTGAGAGTATTACCTACACCACTGTAACGCATCCACTGCAGGACACTCAAACACTACGGCCAATTTAAGAACACCATTTAACCTAATCTACATGTCTTTGGGCTGTGGGAATAAACCAGAGTACCTGAAGGAAACCCACCAAGCACAGGGAGAACATGCAAACCACACACAGACCTAAAGCAGGTCTCAAACCCTTGCCCCTGAAGGTGTTTTAATGTTGAGAAATACATAATTTAAATCTCATGTGTATGTTTTATTATTATGTTTTTTTTTTTTAGTATTTACAAATTTCTGGAAATTGTCAAACTTGATTACTAAATTATAGTGAATAAAGGTTATTGTAAATGGCCACTGCAGTACCGTCAGAGCCCACCAGGGGGCCGCGGTCCACACCTTGGGGAAACACTTGCACAATTGTGTGGTTTCAGCTCTGTGGTGGCAGAACCACATGTGGGTGTGGTGGTCACCAGGGGTGCACATACTTTTGGTTTTGCCACAGGGTGTAGTTTACAATGCTTATGCATTTAGGAATAAAACAGATTTAAGAACACATGATTATAGAGACAATTGGATAGAATTAAGGTAATACACACACACACACAGCTATAACTGCGAAGGAAAATGATTTTACAAACTGAATGCTGATTAAGTGATGAGAACCCAAAAGGGGATAAAGCAGGGTTTCCTCTTTCAGGCGCTTTTATTTGCATTTATGCAAATGAGGGTGAAGTAAAGGTAAAGTCTGTTGTATAACACACTGCTCTCTGTGTGTGTGTGTGTGTGTGTGTGTGTGTGTGTAATGACTGACTCACCTGTACAGGTGAACAGTACAGGGTGTAGTTAGTTACTCAGCGCGCAGGAAGTAATGGCACCCTGCTCCTGTTGTGACGCCTCGCCCTCGTGATGACGTCAGCGCCCCGGAGTGCGCGCGCGGCTCCACCCGAGTGAGCGCGAGCGAGTTCCAGCGCAGGTTCCAACATGGCGGCCGCGGCTCTGCGCTGAACTTCTGCTGTGAGGAAAAAAAAAAAAAAAAGCTGAGGAAAACCCGCGATGTGCCGCCTCTCACGCGCTCCCTGCAGCACCCGCGGACGGATCTAAACTGCCTGCGTGTGAGACGCGACGGAGGAAGCCATGCTCAGTCAGGAGCGCGGTTTATTTTAAAACTTAAAACTTTTTTTTTGTTGGTTAATGCTAGTTGTGCTAGCTTTAAAGGGAGTTTAGTTCGCTCGACACTTTATACCGCTCCGCGGACTGAGGTGTGAGGTGCCGGAGAGCAGAGCGGGTGATTTTTGTGTGTTTTCTGAGGGAAGATGGCCCAGTCACCGGTGGCTGTACAAGTTCCCGGAATGCAGGTGAGTTTTGGAAGGTGGCAGCTAAAGGCCCCTCAGACGGATTTCTTTTTCTACCTCATTTTTTTCAAGAATATCTAAAGTCTTCTGTTATGATTGGCTAGAAGTTAACGCTGAAGGACGGACAACCAATCGTTTAGCGTGGTTATTAATAACGGCCAATCATTTGGACGAGTCCAGCCAATCCCAGCTCGGTAGGCGGGATTTATTGAATACGGGTAGGAAATCTAAAACTCGGCCCTCGCCCTTACCTGGACGCCAGAGCCCGAAACGTCAGGATTTTTTTCTCTTTTTCCCCCCACACATTTGTATAATTCAGTCAGCAGAGTTCACTTGAAACACGTTAACTTTTGATGATTATTTACGTATCGTCGTGTATTTTATTTAACTTCTGGATTTCTTTCAGTCTGAACTTTGAGGTTAAACGGGTTTTACAGCTTTTAGCACCTGTCAGCGCGCGCGCAGCTAATGGCTGAGGCAGGGTGCGTTCACTGGCGCCGCGATTCTCCAACTCACACACACACACACACACTCTCTCTCTCTCTCTCTCTCTCTCTCTGGTGTTTAGGGTCCTGGTGTTTCTCTTCAGTCCAGTTCAGGTTTATTAACGCAGTGACATACACATGGCTGTGATACACTTCAGTCCACTACTGATCCGATTCGGTTCTGACACAAACCGGTTCAGATTTTACAGACTTAAATAATTCTTTTGATTGTGTAAAGCTGCTTTGCGACAATGATAATTGTTAAAAGCGCTATACAAATACAATTGAATTGAATAGATTAATTTAGTTTATTCTAGTTTTTTATTGAAACCTTTTCATTTCTCTCCTTTATATTATATTATTAATGTTCTCAGTACCATGTGGCGCTCCAGCTGTTCTCTGGAGGATTCAGAATAAAAAAATAAAAAATACAATGTTGGACCTAATGTGTGTGAAGGTGTGAACACTCGGACTTCACTGCTCAGTTCCTTCACCTCATCCTGTCTGTATTTGTCTTACTGTGTTTATCTGCCCTTTTGTCCTTTCTGAAGTTGGACACGGATTAATTCTCCCCTCGGCTCTGATTGGACTCCGTGTACGCTGTAATGATCTGAAACAGGAAGTCAGACCGGTGTGTCCAAGTGTTTACCTGATTTACACGACTGCCAGCAGCGTTCACCAAACACCTCTACCTGACCGAGCGCTAGTTTGTTGTGGCGTGCGGTCAGGAGATTAGCGAGAGGCGTTTACTGAGTCTCGGTGATGGAGAAACCCTGACCCTCAAGAACTTCATGGTGGAAAAATGTCTTCAGAAATCAGCTGTCACATGGCCGTTTTTTTCCTCCTCCATCACCGCCTCCCTCTTTATTAACAATAAACTGCTTTTCCCTTAGACTAAGTGATGGTTATTAAAATGGTTATTAAATGATTAACCATGTTTCCTGCTAACGAGCTGCTACTGTAACATGAGACACGCCTCCGGGGGGCGGGGCCTATACATTGGTATAGAGCGTTTGAAGTGTTGTTCAGCACAGATGAGTTATTAAATGTTTTCTTTGTATTAAGAATCTGTAAAAGTAACCCAAGACGTACATCTCCAGATCTGTTCTCTTGTGGTTATTCCCGGGGGCCGGTGGGAGGTGGGTTAGAGTTCGACACGATGCAGGTTCGAGCGTTAATCATTAGGTGTTCAGTAGTGCGGCGCGCTCACCAGGCAGTTAGTGCTGCAGGTAAATCGTTAACCCCCGGCCTCTCCTGAGTTCTGGATGTTTTTCCCGATTATGCAGAAAAGACGGTGTTAGATTTGTAGATTTACTGTAAACAATTACAGACCATAATATTAATATAGTACAGAGTTTTAAAGGTGTTTCTATGAAATGTGGTATTACAGTACTAGATATTTATAAAACTTTTATAAATAATAGTACATTTATTTAATAATAATATATTTGATCATCATGTATGTTTTAAAAAAAATTTTTTTTATTAAGTTGGTATTATAGTTTTTTTTTAACTGGAAGTCAAAAACCCAAACATGCGTAATAAAACCATATCCACAATACGTCCTAACAGGATGCTGTAACATAATTTATTAAGATTTTATGACATCATCGTATTTCAACAGAGCTCCGTATTAACAACTGCATCTTTATTCACTTAATATTTAACTTTGTTCTGGCTAAATATAAATAAATCTTAATTCGGTGTGAAAGAGTAAAAATCTTAACAAATAATGTGTTAAGTTTATATGTATCTAATAAAAATCTAATAAAAGTTAATGAGTGAATCATAAAAGAATGGATGAAGAGATACAAGTGTTGGAGCATCAACGCTATAATACTGTGCACCAATACTGTGTGTGTGTGTGTGTGTGTGTGTGTGGGTTTCATTACACAGAACAGAAATAAATGTAGTTATTAATTAAACATCACACACAGTACTGATGCGTGTGATTGACAGACGACTGTGCTTGACTGTGCTTGACTCCGTCCCAAATCACACTGTGTCTTATGTCATTTTTACTTTACATTTTTACTCTGTTTTTGGGGGCGTAGTCAAAGGATTCATATTAAGTAATAATAAAAAAGAAACATTTTCAGGTTTAGGCCACGCCTACTTCAGGTTTGATGTGGCTCTGGACAGACATTGATCCAGAAGGTGGCGCTGTGTTACTCCCCTGCTTGGGGTCATCCCCATGTCCCTCGTGTTCCCCAGTTGCCAGGCTCCCCTGGTGTGTATAGCAGATGATAAACCTTAAGCAGATGTTCCCCAGCTGTGTGCTGTGGGACGCGTCGGAGCCGAGTGTCCTCAAAAGTACAGAGGGGCTTTAGAGCTGGAGTTAGTGTTGGGCATCAGGAGGGGCTGTTTGTACTTTTTACTCCTTTTGTGAGTGTTAATGAGAGCAACTCGTTTTGTTGTTTTGATAATATGCAGGAAATATTTTATCTTGAAATGAGTCACATTTGTCTTGAACAGAATTGGAGAGTTCGTGTGTTAGTGTGTGAGACCGCAGGACCCTGGGAACATGAGGGCGCTCTCCTCCTCTCTGCAGTGAGGTCCGGGGCGGTTTTCCCAGAATTCCTCTCAGTGTGTAGAATCCAAACCAAGTCGTTCCTCTGATTTAATAAACCGTGTTCTGTCGGGTTCCTCTCAAGGTTTCTTCTTATTGCCATCTCAGGAAGTTCAGACCTCGGCTTGATCATCAGGGACAAGCTGATCATTTTCATTCATACACATTTTCTCACATTTCAGAAAAACTTTCATAATTTTCTTTTGATTGTGTAAAGCTGCTTTGCGATAATTACAATTGTTAAACGCAATACAAATAAAATGTGATTGAGTTGAATTGTTGTAGAAGTGTGTAAATTCTCTACAGCATGTTGGGCGTTCCTTTAGTTCGGCCCTGACGCCACGCGCCTCTGTGTGTTTAAGCTGCGCTCAGTGACGAGGTTTTATTTACGTCACTCCAGAGCTACATTTGCCTGGTGGAGCTCACACACCTGCCCCCCCCCCCCCCTCTCACCTGCTCATAGACCCGCCTCCAGCAGAATAACCTCTCTAATGAGACAGATTTATATTTAATTTGTAAAAGAACAAACTCTAAACTCTTCTTTGAGTTTTTGAGAGAGTGATGGAGAATAAATGTACCACTGAGCGCTTCACTGATCACCATTGCTGTTTGTCCCGCCCACACTTTTTCTTTAATCTTGGTGTTAAACTCGTCTTTGTGAATATTAACAGTAATAAAAGTGTTTCCTTGGTGTTCTTGACAGAAGCTTTGCGTTCATGCACAACTTGAAGTGTTTAAAAACAACTTTCTTTCTGTAGGAAATTAATTATAATCAGTTTTTCACTTTGTCTGTAAAAAGTCTTATTATAAATTTATTTATATTTTAATATGCACAATCAGAATCAATCAGTAAATATATATGCAAATTAGTTGATTATCTCATCAAGCAGCGTTTAGTGATGGTGAGTGTGGTTCAGTTGTGGGACCAAATAATTTATTACAAACGCATCTGATATTAGAGAAAATGAAAAGTCTAATGTAAATAATCAAGGTGTAGTGAGTGTTCTCTCTCTCTGTTGAGGATCCAGTGGATAAACAGGAGGTGTGCGCGCGCATAAACGTGTGTGTGTGTGTGTGTGTGTGTGGTGCCACTGTTGATCACATCCGCAGAAGTGCTGAGAAATGCATAAAGTGTGAGATAAATCATCTCCGCACAAATGAAGCTCCCTGGTGATCTCGTTATGTTTCGGGAACTGAGGCGTTGAGCAGATCTTTATTATCAGGAGGACACACACACACACACACACACACACACACACACACACACACACACACACGGACACAGTCTCTCAGTGGCTCCACCTTTCTCACACACTCTGATTTGGCACAGTAATGCCCAGCTGGTGCAGAGCTCATGGCGAGGGCACGTGTGTGGGGGGCATGAAGAGACGTGAATCTGTCTCCCTCTCTCTGTCTCTCTCTGTCTCTCTCCGTCTCTCCCTCTCTCTCTCTCTGTCTCTCTCTCCCTCTCTCTCTCTCTCTCCCTCCCTCTCTCTGTCTCTCTCTCTGTCTCCCTCTCTCTGTCTTTCTGTCTCTCTCTCTCTCTCTCTGTCTGTCTCTCTCTCTTTCTCTCTCTGGGCGTTTTCTCACTGGGGTCCGGGAACTCTTTCTGATCACACTTGGCACTGGGACCAGTTGATTTTTTTTGTCTATGAGCATCAATCATTCCAAGCTCGGGAACGAATCCCTGGACCGATTTCAGAGGTGGTCTCAGGAACGATTCGTGCGTTCCCGAGCACGGAAGGCGGGACATAAGTATGCGCTCGTGCTCAAAAGAGGAAGTGACGTAGTTACTGTTTGACTCCGTACACAAACAAACGTGTCTGCTAAAGAATCTCTGAAGTAATGCCGAAGTACTGTGTTTGCTAGAAATTTAGAAAGACGAAAACATCCAAAGACAATCAGACACTACATGTGAAAACTCTGATATTTACACAAGTATCCGTAAGTATTTAGACACACGCGCGTGTGCAGCAGTAGCAGTAAGCTAGTCCGTGCAGAGTTAAACACACTCCGGCTCGTTATTAATGCTATTCGTTAAACTTTACAGCATGCATTATATTTATTTGTAGCATTTCTTTGTATTTCTGTATTTCTTAATTCACGGTGTACGTAAACTATTTTTTAAAATTTAAATTAAAAAAAAAAAATTTTAAGTTTAATTAAAAAAATTTAAACTAATTAAAAAACTAATATTTAAAATAAATAACGCTCTTGTGCTATGACCAAAGAATTTAATGTTTAATGAGCACTTTTTTTAATGTCACTGTGGAAATCAGAAGAGACTGTAGACAGAAGCTGGTTCGTCACCTTACGGAGTAGAGTTTTAAAATCAGTCCTCAGTGCCTCGTGCCTCCACCCCCCCCCCCTCTCTCACCCCCTCTTTCTCCCCCACCCCTATGGTTTCAGGTCTGTATTTAATATTAGCAGTGCTGTTCTCCAAGTGAACTGCTGACTAATGACTGAGAGAGCGTTGGACAGGGATTGGATATGATTGAACACACACACACACACACACACACACACACATTGCGCTCACATTCCTGTGTCACTTATCAGCACACACCACACCTCACACTGCTATAAATGTCTGGGCGTGCTCTGTACTTCTGTCTCTTCGAAGACTGAAAGATAAATATACAGACCCTTATTACTGTTAAAATTTATGTAGGGTGTACAGTCCCTTGTTCCACACTTCAAGTAGTGCACTTGATCAGGGGTTAGAGAGGGATTTGGGATTCAGCCTTGTGTAAGAAGCTAGTTAGCTTTGTAGCTAAGCGTTAGCCGTGAACAGAAATACACGGACGGTTCAGAGGTGATTCAGAACGACTTAGAAGTGATTAGTGCAGAGACGGCGTGTTGTTTAAGACGTTACATAACGTTATCAGATGTGT
>JAQMYL010000027.1:234752-256201 GCA_030014365.1 Clarias pachynema | reverse complement strand
GGGACTTTTAACGAGTACGAGTACTTTAAAAAATGTGGTATCGAGGCCGATACCCGATACCGGTATCGGTATCTGTGCATCCCTACTTAAAACCGAAAATTAACGGATTAAATTCGTATGCTGAGGTACCACTGAAATTAATAAAAATGTCCATCAGCCATGGGAGCGTTCATACCATTGGGGGAATTTATTTATTTATTTATTTTTAAATGAACTCTTTGAATCGTACTAACTGTGTTTCTCTCAGAAAGGCTTGTGCATGTATTGATTATTTTAACATGAAATCTGTGAATGAAACAAACATTTTTAAGTTTAACTTTTACCTAAGATGTATGCCTAATTACAGGAGGTTACTATATTGAGCCTTTAATTATTGTAGATAGTGTTGTCTAACGTGTTTACTTCAGCAGCTGTGCCAGTGCCTTTGTGTTATTATTTATCTGCAAAAGGTTGCATACACTGAATTGTTACGTGACATTAGTGGAAATCTTTGTCATGTAGTTTTATAAGGGTGTATTTGCAAGTCTGTAAGACTGCTTGCAACTTGCAAATGTGTGGAAAGTGGCGTTGCCAGACTAGCCGTTAGTATCTGCTCTAATAGATCTTGCGTTGAGTTCTTGTCTAAAACGCAACAGGTAGCTACAAAGGCATCTGTTACTCCCAGGCTCTGATACCCACCATCAGTTAGACAGAACTCACAGGAATGAAGTTTTATGAAGCATGGAGAGCAGCTTTTTATTAGGTCTTGTTTAAAGCATTCCCACACTCTGGTCATTGGGTCCAGGCTTTTTGGGGGGTCTTATTTTTATGATGCATTGCCATTATTGGGTGGGGAGGGGAACATAAACGTTGCAACGCATTAACACATTCTGTGCAAGTTGATGTTGAGCATAGTTCCAGCCTTAATTACAGACGAGACTTTTTTTGGCACAGTGGCTCTCTGTAAGCCATGTTCTCTGGTTTATCCGCTGATAGTGTGCCTTCTTTGGTTAATAATAAAAGTCTCTGAGTAACAGACCTTTGGCTCCTTGTGAGGTTGTTACCCGTTTACTCTGTGTATCAGTAGCTGAAATCTGGCTCTTCTGAGGGAATTTCAGGCACAGTATGTGAGCATGCTTACGTTAACAGGAAATGACTCAGAAGGCTGCTTGAAGGTGAGGCAGCAGGAAGTTTGTCACAGCCATTCTGTTGCTTGCAAAGTGTGTTGGTGTGTGTGTGTGTGGTTTCCCTTCCCGTAGACATTTAAGAGGCAGACATGTCCAGACGTGCTCGACGCTCCTACAAAGCCATTATCATCTGTCGCCATTGATGTCAGACAAAACCTGGCACACACTCATGCGAGAAACACAGAGATGTACCCTTCTTCCTATGTTGATTATCTGTGATAAACCATGTCTGGTGGTTATAAGGGCTGAGAGCAGAGGTTTGACCTACTTGCATGTTCTTGGTAGTTACCACACAACACCGGAGAAAGCGCAGCAGTGTGCATGTGCGACAGAAAAGAGGACATGGAGGAGTAATGGAAAACTTCTTAGAGACCATAAATTGAGAGTTTCTGGGCGGTGATGGTGAGCAACTGATGAGAGGGTGAGAAAGCTATTACTTTAAGCTACGTCGTAGTGTTGTTAGGCAGTGGTATTCATTTTCTCAGCTGTGAATCTATCCCGTCATCACTCAAGTCATGCCTTTCACACTTTAAGTGGCGTGACTGCAGCATGCATAGTTCAAATGATCTTTTGTAGCACTGGTTGCTTTTATTTGTTTAAAGTTTGTGCAGCATAAGTATTATTTCCATAGAATATCAAATAATTTTATTATTTTTTTACAAAAAATATTGGGATGATTATTAGTCTTAAATATTTGGAGCAATTTAAAGGTTAAATCCATTACATCACTCCTGTGTAATTAATGTGTTGAGATGAAATTTCTCATGAACGAAGGCGTAAAACCGATTTGACATTTACAGAACACTTTAAGTACAGTACAGTGATAAGATTCTTAGTCACAGTAAAATATATGAATAGTGCAAACGCTTTAAAAAAGGCCGTAAGTCTGTGAATGACGATCCCGGGCGAGGTGGCTCTGAGCCTACGGCAGTCGTTCCCATGAACATTCAGCAAGTAGAACATCTGAACCTTGAAAATCGATGGTTAACTTGTCACCAACTTGTGAAAGAGACACATCTGTCTGTGGGAACTGTACACGCAATCATTAACCAACACCTCTTCCACATTGCAGGAGCTCAGCTGGAGCTCTGTACGGTTATGACCACGCTCACAGCCTTTCCACATGTTTGGACAATTAATGGAGTTCCTGGGAGGCCAGTGTTTCCAGATGTGACGCAGGCAGTCGGATCATTTCTCTAGCTTACTGAGAGCTTTCTATGTTGATGGTTTCTAAGCACAGGGAGAAGTGCATTAGTGTATCAGGGGACTGTATAGAGAAATAAAGGTAGTTTTTATACTCTTATAACTGTTATGTTATTTTGCACAGACAAAAGTCCCAGATTGCCTTGAACGCCCCTTATATTAAAAAAAAGATCAGTATGTTGTAATGTAATATGAGATAGTCAGCCATGTAGGACGACTGATGCAGGGTGAACCGAGCTAGGGCCAAAAACCAGGTCACAGACTTTTTGCACAAGAAAAAACTTTTTTAGAGCGCAGTCGATCTGGGACAGGTGTAACTGTTGTGTAATGTATAAAGATTTAAAACCTCTTTCAAGATGCAGCATAATCTGGAGATAACATGATTTTGTATTTCTAGCATTTAATTTGCTGTTGTCATTATTATTATTATGACAATAAAAGGTATTTTGTAACAGTAGAAACCTCCATGCCTTGTTGCCGTATTCTTACTTCTAATTGGCTTTATCCGCTGCTGTATGGTCTCAGTTTAACAGCTGCCTTGTCATCCCGGGCTTCTGCCTTCTCATCTCCTCTCCTCTCCCACCAGTCTCCTCCCTTCCCCTCTGGGGGTAATAGGAGACGAGGCAAGGGCAGCTGGATGCTGTAATGGTTGCCCCTGGGGTTATGCAGTCTTTTACGCTGTCCTTCGATAAAAGGCTGGAACGCTCTTTTCTCTAGAGAAAAAGCCCTCCATCAAAGTGGCGCTCAGGATCACGGTGTCCGCGCCTTCGCTTCACCAGTCTGACCTCGCCTCCTCGAAAGCATGGTAACTTCTCATTCAACTTCACGTTCCCTCCCACACAGACCGAAACACACAGCAGGTTGAGCGAGTTGGCCTTTCCTTAATCCCTGCTGTCTGGTGTGTGTGTGCGTGGGATATGTAGAGCTGAGAGATTTCAAAAACACCGATTATATCAGAATTTAACCGTTTGGTCAGCTCCATTAAGCAGCATTATGCTTTATGTAAGAGAGAAGGTCTGAAGATATGAATAACTACAAACTGACATGTTTTATTCGTCCTCTGAAAGGCTCCAGACTGCGGGAAATTTCCTTATGAACAAGTGATACGTTATACTTTTAATGTATGATTTCCGCTGGAAGGTAACAGAAATGGCAAACCATAAATGGTTATGGAGTGTAGTGTACACAAGCCAGCTTTTGTTTGTCTTTTAAAGTATTAATAAATTAATAAATGAGATTAAGAAAGAACACATTATACCATTATAAATGGCCACCAGAGACAGACCCATGCAAAATTTCATGCAAAGTCAGATATTGCAGACGTTAAAAACATCATGAAGCTCCATATTTCACAATTTCACAATACCGATTTTCATTTGTCTCCGTCCGTACAGACATAGTTCACGAGAACTTGAAGATGGGCTCTGACGGTGAGAGCGATCAGGCATCAGGAACATCTTCAGACGAGGTTCAGTCACCCACTGGCGTGTGTCTCCGTGCCAGGACGCATCGACGCATATCCATGGAGGTAAGTTATTCCTCTTGTGAGAGAAGGTTATTCACAACATTATATTATACTTTACTCTGGAAAAAGATACTCACAGTAAGAATCTGTGACTCATGTGCTTAAGCTGATTTTCTGGGGCACCTAATTCAGGTTAGGCAAGTCACCTGGGTGTAGAGCTCAGGTCTGAGCCGGCCAGAGTTTAGAGCACTGCCTGCACCACAGTCATGAAACACTAACCCTTTGCATCAAGCCCTAGAGTATCGAGGGGAATAGGAAGAAACATTTTTATTAATTAATTAATTTATTTATTTTTTATTTTGTTTTTATGAAAAAGCAAGTTAAATATGATATACGCAGATGAGATACGCAGAAGATGGTAATAATGGAAGTAAATGAACCCCTAATAGGAATATAGTATAATCCTAATATATTACTGATTCTGAGCATGTAGAAGCAGCTCATGTGAGTGAGTGTATACATGTGCATTTTTTTAATATACAGACCTAACACACACACACACACACACACACACACACATTCTGGGTATTGCCCTGAATAACCACAGATGGAGTGCTGATGCGTCACAAAGTCTTATTTTTAGTATTGGGTAGGTGGAGGGATTTCTCCAGTTTTGTTCTTACTTTTATCTGCTTCATTGCTCCATTTCACTGTCACGCCCAATTTCTCATGTCCTTCTTCTCTTTCTTGTGTCATCATTCTGCATCACTATGTTTCCATTCCTTGGCAAGATCAAGTGTTTTTGGTGCTTAAATAATTTGAAGGTTTTTAAGTATTTCTGCTCTTGTTATATGTTTATTTTGGACGGCAGGGGTTTCTCATGTTGCAAAGCAAACTTTGACTTTAGGCTGTAGATGATTCAATAAAATGTAAATCCAGAACCATGTTTTGCATGATCATAAATTTAACGTAATTGAGTAAACGATTTAAACGGTCATTTTGCCTGCAATTTTATTACGGGATAAAGTGTAACTCCTGGTCTTGGTGATAAATGCTGTATGTAAGTTGTAGTTTTTTACCCTCTGCTGTTTAGAACGTGTAACTGCGCACCATGCGTGTCCTGGAATTAAACTGAAACCATGTTTTTGTATATATGTAAAGCTCGCACAAGGGTTGTCTGACTGGTGTTCGGCAAAAACATTTCACGTGTTGGAGCAGAAAGACAATAAAAATTAAAAAAAATCAATAACTATTGATGTTACTCCAAGTACAGATACTTGTGTGTATATGTTCACGTTCTTAGGATGTGAATAAGCGCCTGTCTCTGCCTGCTGACATTCGGATTCCTGATGGCTATCTGGAGAAGCTGCAGCTGAGCAGCCCGCCCTTTGATCAGCCACTCAGTCGCCGATCGCGCAGAGCCTCACTGGTGAGTGATGTGCATGTTACTGTGTTCTCTTCTCTTTTCCACGCTATTGGGTCACTGTAGAAAAATAACTGTTTGTTAATGCATTCAGATCTTCAACAGTTCTGTGTCAAAACTTCAACCATAGGTAGATTATTTTACATAGGATTAGGGATTAATGCATTTTTATGTTAACGTCCATAGTTCCAATCATGTGTAATGAAATGACAGCAAGTGGCTCGTTAACAATATTAAATGCGTAATCGAGATTTATTCAATTTCAGTTTCCATTATAATCATATCCTGACACAGCATGACGGAGACATCCAGACTCATTCCTTTTGTAAATTGTTTCCAAAATATTTGCTCGGATACAGTGTGGGTTTGCACTGCTGCTCTGCTTTCATTTGATTTTAAAGCTAGGAGACGTCTCTTGGATGGCACTTCCCTGTTTTGCTAGATAGGGCAAAATATTTTGAAATGTTCTTTGTGCAACAAATTGAGTCAAGATGGAAATCTGGTGTTTTGTTTGAGGATGAGTCAAATGAAAACCTTTAAAGAGTGACACGCATTACAACTGCGGCATTTTCCCTTTCACTCATTAAGCACTGGAACACTTGCTTCAAACCAATTGGAGTGGAATTGAAAACTATGTACTTTAGTCAAACTTGTATGCATTGAATGATAATAAATATTCAAATGAATGTTTTCATGTGGCTTGGTTGTACAACTGTGTTATAATGGTTTGCATTATTCAGTTTCAGCCCTCTTATAATTCACTCCTTGTAGCTAAACCTAGCACAGAGAGAGCCACAAGTTGCATAGCAACTCACATCATACACTCTGGGGAATCTGCCAGAACAAGCCTCCTGTTTGACATAAGGGCTTATGATGTGGCATGCCACCTTTAGTGGTCTTAAGTAGAGACAGTGACACTGCCATGAGTCATGCATTCATTAATATGTGACATCACTTGAGTCTCCGGGTGTTGATGATGCCCTCCGTGTTGATTCCTCTTAAAATAAATCAGCTTGCCCATCATGGTCTCCGTTTTTACACGATTAACTCCCAGCGTTGCTCTATTAGATCGCATAGGTTTTTGGTAATCACTGCATGAAATGTTTTTCACAAGCAGGTGACAGGTCTGTGCTGACAATTCATGTCTGAAATGGTGCTAATATCCACTATTACCTAAAGTCAAGTGTTCTCTAGTGTACACCGATCAGTCATAACGTTAAAACCCTCTGACGGGGAAGGTGAAAAACATTATTCCATTATTACTTGTTACAGTGACACCTGTCAAGTAGTGAGGTCGTAGGCAGCAAGTGAACAGTCAGTTTGTCTTTAAGTGTCTCTAAGCGCCTTTGACTAGGGCCAAATTGTGATGGCTAGATGACTGAGTCATCTCCAAAACTGCAGTTCTTGTGGGGGATGTTCCCAGTATGGAGCGATTAGTACCTACCAAAACTGGTCGATGAAAGTGCAATCAGTGAACGAGTGACGGGTCATGGGCAAACAAAGCTAATTGATGTGCAAGGGAAGCGATGACTAGCCGTCTGAGAGACGCGCTACCGTAGCACAAATTGCTGAAAACGTTAATGCTGGTTTTGATGTAAAGGTGTCAGAACACACATGGCTTTGTACCTGCAGACCATCCTGAGCCCATGCTGAGCGCTGTCCACTGCTGAAAGCATCTACGGTGGGCACATGAACACCCTGAAGCAATGGAAGAAAGTGAAAACCCACTATGATGCACTATTCTAATATTTATGGAGATGTAACTTTGACATACATCATTAAACACTGGTACTGAGCAGTTACATCCCTCCATAGTAACAGTATCCCAAATACTAATAACCTTTTTTAACAGGATCATTAACCCTGCCACATTGCAAAAATTAACTTCCTCAAGCCATGCCTGAACAAAGAGGTGTTTTCCACATTAAATCTTCAGCTATCCTGTGGAGATCAGGCTGTTTTGGGAGCACAAGTGGGATTCTCACAGTGTTAGACAAGTGTTTTTAACATTATGGTGTACACAGCATCTATCGGTAGGGACTGAAAAAGAATAGTCAAGCTCAGAGTTAATATATTGGTTAAATATGGTTGTGTCTTCAGCCCTATTTGGATGGGATCAGGATGAAATGAGAAGCGCATTCCAGGTTATTCTATGTGGTTATTTTTGGTGTTTTCTTTACAATAGCTACATAGGATTGTTCTGCATAACTATCTGGTATCATCTCTTCAAAACTGACTTTCGTGCAAGTGTTATTTACTCAAGGCTTATATATTTACTCAACTGCATGTTATACCTACTGCATTGTCTCAAGGTTTGTAGGACTACCAAATGAGAGTGGCTGATTATCACTTTTTAACTGTTTTTTTTTTTTTTTTTCCGTCCTAGAAACGCACATTATTATAATAATAATATAGGAGAGTCTGAGAAATTAAGATGCGAGTTGGCACACCAAGGCCAGCAGGTTTTTTACAATTGTGTGAAGTTCTACAGTCATAACTGGAACCAAAATAAAGGCCAAATGAACAAGGTTTCACATGAAGCGTTTGGGATGGATGTATTAGGTGTAGTTTTTGATGACCGTGTTCAATAATTATACTCTCATTTACACAGTTATATTTTTATTCAGTGTTCTATCATTCCGCATGGGGAGATCTAACACCAGGGTGAAAGTGAGCAGCATGTTCTAGGCAGCCTAGTCCCTAAGCGCTCGCTCTCTCTCTCTCGCTCTCTCGCTCTGCGTCGTACTGTTCTTTGTGTACCTAGCAGGTTTAGCATGTGAAAGACTCCCCTACCCTGGTGTCGGCGTTTTCTTGGCATCCATTGTTCTTGCCCATTATCTGGCTCTGTCGTTCCCACAGTGTATGTGAATAACAGGGAACAAAAACCAAGTGTGACTTCTCTTGTTTATCTTCTAGCGCCCCCTGGTGCTCTTTTCTTGATTGGAGTCTTGTGTGGTTGTTTTGAGTATGATTAATTTCCTTGAATTTAGTTGCTGATACCAGTGTCATTACGCACAAACTAAACCCTCGTCAGTGATAACATCTGCTCAGCATGTGCAACCCTCTTCTACAAAGGCTACCGCTTATTAATGAAACGTTCTCTCCATTTTTAGTCGGAAATTGGCTTTGGAAAACTGGAGACCTACATCAAACTGGACAAGCTTGGGGAGGTAAGAGAGGCTTGCATTATTTAAACTCGCATCGTCTCACGTTGCATTTATAAACACATTTGAAAAACATTGCACGTTTAAACTAAATGTCTATTAAACCTAGATAAATTTTTTTAGCTATTTGTTTGCAGTTGCTGATGATACCCGTGACCACTGAAACCTATTACGGTGATGTTTCTTCGATATTCTGTAGATACTCTGTTACTCAATTGTCCCTACTCGATGTGATTGTCCTAGGGAACGTACGCCACAGTTTTCAAAGGCCGGAGCAAACTGACTGACAACTTGGTAGCTTTGAAGGAGATCCGGTTAGAACACGAAGAAGGAGCGCCTTGCACAGCCATTAGAGAAGGTAAATAAACCCCTTTTGTTCCTTACAAGAGACGAAGATCAGAAAAGTATCAGTGGCTCTGCAAGCTATTTAAAGGCCTTTGATGTTCAGTTTTTTTCTTTTTTCTTTTTTCTTTTTTAACCATTAGTCTTCAACTTGATGACGACCTTTAAATTATAAATTGATTTGCAGCAACTTCTGTCCAGTCAGATGTGAGAATTCAGTAGTGCAGTGCCCTATGTGGCCTGTTCACAATTTTGCCCATATTGTTCTTATCTGCTTTAAACCATCATGATACGCATGAACCCAATGCGTGAGCAGTTAATGTGGCAGTATGGAAGCTACTGTTATCAATGTACTGTATGTATGAAACACTGCTATTATTAATCACTAGATTTATGGCACCGGTGAAAACCTAATATTCTGGGTCCCAAACCTTGACAAAGACAACCATTTAAGTGTCATAGCATTTTCACTCATGGTCCATTGGAATCCCCCACTCTTTACAGCAGCAACTACAACTACTTTTGCCATTATGTGCCAGAGAAGAACAGGCCGATGGAAATATGTTCCTCATATCAGCTTCAAAGTTTCTGACTTTGAGCTAGTTTTGTAATTAAAAACTAGACCACAGTGGCTGCTCGAATACAGAACAACATTCATCACACTGCGTGTCCTCATTAAAAAGTTTAATGTGCTATGCTCTTCACGTCCATGTCTTTGGTTAAATTATGGTCCCAGCCAAAAAAGAGAAAAGGCAAAAGAATATTAAGCATACACACTGCTTCACCCAATGTATGTCACTTAACAAACTTATCAGTTAAGTATGCTGTACAATCAATCAGTGGCCTTATCAGTTGTTGTTCTTGCACTGGTATTGAGTAAGCCAAAGGCAAACACTCAAAAGCTATACTGATCAAACAAATCAGTGTGAGGAGCTTTCACTTTAATTATTCTGGGCCTAATAGTTTACTTCTCATGAATGAATGAACCGTATTGTGTATGTATTGAACGTTCTTATTCTTTCTTTCGGTCTGTCCCAGTTTCCTTACTAAAGGATCTGAAGCATGCCAACATCGTTACACTTCACGATATTGTCCACACAGAAAAATCCCTTACGCTTGTCTTTGAATACCTGGTAAGAGACCCATTCAGCCATCAGGTCTATCTCCTTCCAAACATGTTGTCCTGTTGAGTTTCCTTTGTTTTTACAAATGCCATTATTTTCTTTAGGATAAGGATCTAAAGCAGTACATGGACGACTGTGGGAACATCATGAGCATGCACAATGTTAAGGTACAAGCCCCGCACGCGCGCGCACACACACACACACACACACACACACACACACACACGCACGCACACACATTTTGCTTATGTTGTTTAATCAAAAAACATATTTTGTATGATGCACATGGAAATATAAAGCTGCATTTTCTTTTTAACAAGACAAGCCATGTACTGATGTTTTGTGAATTATCATGTATATATTATGAGTTTCCTAGTTTGTGTACAATATTGAAACCTGCCTATGCACCGCGCATGAAGGAACTGGTTTCTAAAGCACTACAGCAGTAAATGTTTTCTGTCTATGAGAATTCAACACAATTTAACTCAAAATAGTTAAAAGTAGTTTTCCATACACATTAAAACTATTTATGGATTTTCATGAAGAAGTCCATGCTTCGGGTTTTGTTTTTGAAGGTTCAAAAAATATGTAATTAAACTTTGGTTTATGTTTTGCTTTTAGATTTTCCTGTTTCAGATCTTGCGAGGACTGGCATACTGTCACAGACGTAAGGTTCTGCACAGAGATCTGAAACCACAGAATCTTCTCATCAATGAGAGAGGGGAGCTCAAACTGGCAGACTTTGGTACTTGGTGTTCGTTCATATAAGGAATACATTACAAGTTCATATATTGTTAAATACAATTATTTCATATGAGTACTGCAGAGGTTGTTGTATTTGTAATGCTTCCTTTTTTTTCCCCCTGATTTGTCTATATCGCAGGTCTGGCCCGGGCCAAATCAGTCCCTACTAAGACCTACTCAAACGAAGTGGTAACTTTGTGGTACAGGCCTCCTGATGTGCTGCTCGGCTCTTCTGAATACTCCACGCAGATCGATATGTGGTGAGTGTGTCTGTCCGGGTTTAAGCAGAAGCTAAGCGTTATCTCGTAACCCTTATACGCAATAACCCCTGGATGCTAAACTGCTATTACTATGATAATTGAGCCAAGTTGGACATGGTTGTTGTTGAATTGTCATTTATGATTTGACTAGAAATCAAGTTCTATGACATCCTGGCTCTGTATTGCTGAATGTGAAAATTCCTACTGTGACAACAGATTCACAGGGACTGATTAAATATATTTGTTTGCATAAAACTGTTAACAAAAATTGTACACCAGCTTATTTGTTTATTTATTCATTTACTTATTTATTAATAAAATCCACACTGTGAGCAAATTATTTCAATTTCAGCCACCTTTTAATTAAAACTTAATGAAGCTTAAATAACTCGGCAAACATTTTGAAAAGACAATAACAATATTTTCATGAGGTCAGGACGTATGATTTAAAAAAAAAAAAAGCTGAGACCTGTATTACTAGAGCCATGATAAATAATAAAAATGTCAGAATTTCCATTTCTATGTCCAAGTGTGTGACATATCTTTTCTGTCTATTCAGGGGGGTTGGATGTATATTTTATGAGATGGCTGCTGGTCGGCCACTCTTCCCAGGCTCCACAGTGGAGGACGAACTGCATCTTATCTTCAGGTTACTGGGTATGTACAGCACATACAGTCTACACACACACACACACACACACACACACACACACACACACACACACACACACACACACACACACACACACACACACACCTTCTCCTCCGAGTCCACCTCCTCGTCCACGGTGCTCAGGGCGTTCTGCACTCGGGCCAGACGTGCCGAGAGACACAGCAGCAGGCTGATCACGCGCTCCAGGTCCTCGATGAACTGCGTGTAGCGCTCCAGCTCGGCCGGTAAACAGCACTCGCACACCAGAGCCTCCAGGGAATTACCCAGAAGTCCAAGTTCCTTCTCCTCGGCCTGCAGCGACGAGCGCGAGTCCTCCAGAGCCTTCAGACGCTCCTCGATACGAGCCGCCAGCTGCCTCTGTGTCAGGAGAGCAGAAGACCACAAGACCACGCTCACACCGAGAACACGTTTAATAAAACAGAAATCACGTAGAGCTATACGTAATGTACACACCCAGTGGTCACTTTAATAGGAACACCTGTTTATTCGCACAATCAGCCGATCACGTGCGAGCAGCAAAGTGTATAAAATTACACGGGTCCAGTCGAGGTCACGGAACGTTCACACTGAAGATCAGAATATTTGGGAAAAGTCACTACGGACTGTATAGTGTTTACGTCTGCAGGAGCGATCGTCTCTGTGTGTCACTCGGAACTCAGACAGGTACCGCAGGTGCACCAGGAGAGGACGTCTCCAATAAATAAATAAATACTGGAGGAGTGTTCAGGTGTTCAGGTGTTCCTAATTAAATGGCTGGTGAAACCTAAATCAAAATCTAGACAGAGTAGACGACTCCATCCACTGACAAATGAATAAAAACGGTGTGTGTGATGATAATGTACCTTCTTCTCTGTGACACTTGCTATGGTCCTGTACTGTGCATCATCATCATCATCATCATCATCAGGAGGAGGAGCAGACGACCGCCTTGAAAACAACATGAGAAAGTAAAGTCAATGATGAGACACGTTACAGAGTGAGAGAAGTGTCCTCTACATGACGAGTGTAGACCGGGTGTGAGCGGATCACACGGTGAGCTAAAGTCTGAGATCTCACTCAGGTCTCACATGATGATAAAATATTAGTTTAAAAAAAAATGATTTAAAAGTGAAAATACAAGAATTTTTTAAAATAATGATATAATAATCATAAAGAAAGTAAATGTTAGACAGTGTGTGTATTAAAGGACGTTTTAAAGTCCTTTACTTTCAGTGTTTCACTTTGGGAGACTTTTCACTCCACTACACTTTAGAGTAAAATACCGTAGTGTTTCCTCCACGACATCACACATCAGTCCCTCCGCATTCACGAGTGGAGCTTCTGTGTAGCGGAAACACACACGTGTATAACGTGGCTAAATGCTCACAACACCACGTGTACCGTACACCTCACCGCGGTCTAGTCATATAGCCGCGCACCTCACTGGGAAAAGTTACATTAGTAGTAAATACAGCGAAACTCTGGAAGATTCCAACTCGGTTTCTCTCAGTGGAGCTGCAGAAGCTTCGTCTGAGTCTCAGCTGAACTTTGGAATGAATTTTTGTACAGAACGATGATTGTAGTATTCGGCCCTGATCATTATATCGTCCTCAAAATATTATATTTCTTCCGTCCCCATTAGCGAGCTCGCTGTTCCACCTGTGTGTGTGTGTGTGTGTGTGTGTGTGTGTGTGTGTGTGTGTGTGTGTGTGTGTGTGTGTGGTGTTCACAACTTATCAGCTGAACGCTCTGATATGGTGGAATGGTAAATATTCATCATTAACCTTTGGACTTGGGTAAATAAAGCTATTTTGTGTAGTTCTGGACGCAGCTGATGATGCTGATGAAGGTCTCAGGTGGAGTGGAGCTCTACTGTAACCAGCTGAGATTATTATTAGTATTATTTCCACAAATTCAGCTCCACTGGCTGTGACATAACCTCCACTAAACCATCTCACAATCCAGTTCATCTGATACATACAAAACACCTATAAAGAGGAGACTGATATTTAAGATTTATCCTCATTTCTTAAGAAGAGGGGAGACGATGTGGAGAGGAGGAACTTTTACCGGCTCCCAAATGCTGTTACAATGTGATTGACATTTACAGAGACTCTCAGTCACAGTAAAACATCTAAAGGGTGAAACGTTTTAAAGAAGGTCGTACATCTGTGACTGACGGTCCCGGCCGAGGTGTCTCAGAGCTCACTGCAGTCGTTCACGTGAACATTCAGCGAGAGGAAACGCATGATCACTGAAATATACAGATAACTAATCACCAACTGGTGGAATACACACATCTGTGTGTGTGAACTGCACACACACACTCATTCACCAACACCACTTGCACGTTACAGGAACTCCACATGATTGAGTCATTAAAGGAGTTCCTGGGAGGCCGGCGTTTCAGACGTGAATCAGACAGACGGTCCGATCACGGCTCCGGCGTACAGAGAGAACTGACACAGAAATTATAATCCAACATTAGAGCCATAATTAATCACAGAACGTTTACTTTTGATACTTGAGTGAGTTTGAAGGTGAGTACTGTAGTCCCGGAGATGGAGAACTTCTACTGTTACTGGAGTCATGTTTTACAGAGGGGGGTCTTTACTTTTACTCAGTACCTCTGATATTCAACACCCCACACCGACACTTTATAAATGTGTGATATTCAGTGATTTAACTCCTTTACTAAAACCCTGAGGTTTATCTCCAGTTGAAGCGTCTGATCAGACGCCGCGCTGATGGATCGGATATTTAGGAGATTCTAGTTCAGGTAATAATATTTAGAATGCAGAGTGTTAGGAGTGCAGACGTCTGGAGCCTGTGATTATAGTGTGTGTGTGTGTGTGTGTGTGTGTGTGTGTGTGTGTGTGTGTGTGTGTGTGTGTGTGTGTGTGTGTGTGTGTGAAGAGTGAGCGCTCTGGTAGTCACCTGTACTCAGCCTGCTCAGGTGCGATGTTTTTCTGCTCCTGCTTTTTCTTATAATGCTCCTCCATCAAGAGATTGTCCTCAGATAACATCTGCTCCATGAGCATGACCGCCGTCTTCCGACTAGCCGCGGGATTCAGAACACGAGCTAACGACTGGTCGGCTGAGACCACTTCCTGGACCAGTTCCTCCCACTCAGGCCGATCTACACCACACTTCCTTTCTCCTTTCTTCTTCTTTTCCTGACCTTCATCAAGCGCCGCGACAGGAAGCGCCGCCAAGTGCTCACACCCGGACACCGACTCCGCCCTGACACGTGGAGGAGGCCCTGTGTTCTGAGGAGCACGAGGAGCTGAATGTTGGGAAGTTCTGCCGTCGTCCGTCTCCGGAGGTGAAGGCCACAGACTGGGGTCGGTCGTGATCCCGTAGCCGAGGGAGACTTCATGAACATCGCTCACGTCTCCGTCTGAACTTTCACTCCTCATTACGAATCGCTCTGGAGGAACCGCTATATTTTTGCTACAAGACACAAAGAAACAGTTCTTCTCCACTGAACTGCTAAAGTTCTCAAACATTAATAACACGATAAAATAAACTGTGTGGACTGATGATACCTGACATGATGGTTCTCACTGGTTCCTCTGCTGGAACTGAGAGCTGCGACTTCTTTACTCGATATAGACGATGTTCTAACCCAGGGAGTGCCTGCTGTAGATCTGTGTTCTAATAAACCCGGCTCTCTAAAGATCCTGGGGTCAGGGCTGATCCGTACGTTCTCCTCAGAGCCGAGTAGAACCGCGCAGTGCTGCTTCTCCTCCTCAGACGGAACGCATGTTCTCTGGATCTGATTCAGCTGGTCTGAGCTTTTGCTGAGAACTTTAGGCCTGGAAACCACGGACCCACCCAGCTCCTCCATCGACTTCCTTCTGGATGACATCGCTCGGACCCTCTGCTGATCCGGAACCGACGCTGCATACTCCTTATCAACCGCTTTAATCTCTCTAAACACACAGGAGATCATGTTTCAGGTTTACAATCACACACACACACACACACACACACACACACACACACACACACACACACACACACACACAAAAACCACAGCCGGTTATGTTACTGAGAAACCGTAAAAAGAAAGCTTTACTGGAGACTCCTACAACCCTGACACTGGAGACTCCTTCCACTAATGTAATAAAAACACCTCCTTACTGCTGTTATAGAGAATTAATCAACACCTTCTGACCAATCAGCATCCAGATCTCAGCAGCACTGTGGTGAAAGTCACATGGTTAAAGCTTACCGTGAGATATCTTGGGCATGTGCAGAGGGGTCCAAGTGCTTCTGGGTCTGTTTCTTAAAAACAAGAAGTACAAACGTTAATATTATGAGGCCAAATTATGCCATTTTTAGGGTAAAAGTTTTGACCCCCTGAGTCACCTGGTAAAAGAAATGAGGATTTGAGCTGCTGCGGTATCTGTAGGAGTGATGGCCCTGTCGTTCCTCCAGGAGATCCTCCGCAGAGGCAGACTTCTCTGATGGAGGTGAAGTGCGTTCCTTCCAGCCGGACCAGCGCGAGTTACCGCCGTGTTGTGCCGGGGTCAGCTGGGCGTATCTGACGGAAATGGAATCATGAATACGGCTAGCGGAGAACGGCCTGAGCGGCTTCTCCTTGGTCCTTGAGTACGGACCCCAGTCGGAATGCCTCCCTGCTGTGGGAACCTGTGAAGCCGGCTGCTGCGGCTCCGCTACCTTACAGCCGGTTTTACGTTCCATATACGCCACCAAGGCCTTGTGCTGAAGGTCCTTCAGAGAGATTTTGGAGAAGCTGCTTACGGACATCGCGCGCCCTCTCACCTCAAAAATCTTACATCTGCTTGAGACCAGACTGTGTGGTCCAAGCTGTTCTTCTAAGAGCAGACCTTCACTCTCACTGCCGAGGGAGCGACAGGTCTTATGTGTCGGACGGTCTCCCAGACGGTGCAGCTTCTCTGGCTCGGAGTTGGACAGCTTCTTCTGGTCCAGGGTCAGACGTTTCCTATAGCCGACCCGAGGAACCTGTGGCTGAGCGATATTCTGCTGCTTCACCGTCTCTCTCTTAACCTCGTGATCAATCGAAGGATCTGTGTTCTGAAAGGTAGGCAGGGGAGCTGGAGTGGGTTTTTCCTGTGAAGGTGCTGAAGGTTCGCTAGAGAGATTCTTATCACAGCATTGCTCAACGATCTTTTGCCAAGAGAGTCGGAGATCTTTTCTTTTAAATGAAGTCTCCCTCAAAACCTTGGTTTGTGCATCTTTAAGCTTTTCTTTATAATATTTTTTGTAGGAATCATCCATGGTGTTGCACAGATAATAAAACTGATTGGACTTTGCCTCTTTAGCCACGTCACTGTGCAGCGAGTGAGTACTAGAAGAACCCGAGACCCATCCTGCTTCCTGATGATCTTTACCCCGGTCTGATTCTTTGCACCCTGGAGTAGAGGTTCTCTCACGTTTCACGCTCTTCGTTGCGGACGCTCTGCTGGCTCCAGTGAGGTGGTACAGTAGAGGAGTTTTCTCTTTGCTGATCTTCTCTGTGGGGACGTCAGCTAATGCTTGTCTCGTCACTTTATTCAGCGGTTCATCTTGTTTTGAATGAATATTTTGCTCTAATTCTGTATAAACAGGAGACACAGATTTATGCTGAGATGATGTTGAGAAGCTCTGCTCTGGGCCACAGTAGAAGATCGGGTGATCGTTGGTGTGATATCTGCCTACGTCCATATCCGGGACTTCCATTTCATCTACACTTTGAGACTTTGAGAAATGAAGGCTGCTCGAGGGTTCCTCAGCTCCACTAGGTGTGGTTAGGTCTTTGCCCTGATAGAAGATCTCACCACAGCTCTGTTTCATCAGTGGAAGATGTTTAAACATGTTCTCCACAGTATTATGTGATCTCAGTATTTCAGGTTGTGTGTGAGAGTTGAGACTGTTCATCAGACATTGTGCTGGTGGTGGAGGAGGAGGAGGAGGAGGAACACTGGACTCGCACGGCTTGTACACACCAGTGACGAAATAGAAATGTCCTTTGTGCTGAATGCTTCCACTGATTGTGTTTGGTTCCACGTGCCAGGAGTTGATTGTGTGCTGTTGCTCAGAGACCGTAACCCCGCGTGCTGAATGTGAGCTGCTGGGTCGGATTTCTGACTCCATGTTCTGATCTAAATGTTCCGGCTGCCATGTCTGGAGCGACAATCGATTAACGAAGGCTTCTGACCTCGACTCTGGGGTCTTCTCTACAAGGTCTTGCTTTCTTTCATAATTCTGAGGAACCCAGAGACCATAAGCGAGGTCAGAGCTGTGACCCGAGACTTCAGAACTGGACGTCTGGTGCCTTAAGGAGGAAACACCGGAAAGCGGCCCCTCGGGACTCGACACTGAGGCTTCAAGATGAGAAGCAGTTATGAAATCGTCCACATGGACAGGCGGTGGTGGTAAAGGTGGAGTTAGAGGTGGTGGTGGAGGTGGAGGAGGTGGTGGAGGGGGAGGAAGTGGTAAATGGGTGGTAGGCACGGGAGGATCTTTAACATGAGAACATCCACTCTGGCTCTGGTGTTGATGATGATGATGGTGATGATGATGAAGTGGTACAATGGCTTCCATGGAACCATACAGATTATTCACGCTTTTTGAGTCCGAGCGAAGGACGCCGGGACCGTACACGGCCTTCACATACTTCAGATCAGCGTAGTGCAGGTTATGAGCATGAAAATCATCCGCCAGGAACGGCGAGGGGTAATCAGGGACGGCGGATCCTCCGGAGAAGGAGCTATACGCAGAATCTCCTTTACTGTGACGGTGTGTGTACTGATCTATACTGCTAGGGGACTTGGACGAAGAATGGTGACTGAGAGGGTGAAGGTCAAAGTTGCTCATCTTCTCAAAGTGCATGTTGTAGGAATCCATTTGAATGACCTTCAGTGTCCTTCATGCAGATTGCATTTTCTTCTCCTTGGCATCTTCAGCAGCAACAACAGGAGCGAATCTAAAGGAAGAGACACACATTATGTACATTTGTTTACATATCTTATATGTTCTAAGTTTATAAGTCTGCATTTCTGACTTTTGACAAAAAGAAAAGAAAGAGAAATAAAAGGAGATGTGAAGGTGTGAAGCTCGCTGTGAAATCACCATCGAGAGGAAATAAAACATGAGTTCACTGCTGTATACAAACTGATAGCAGTGTTAACTTCAGATACAGTAATGAAGCTGGTCAAATCCCAATTTTCAGTTCAGACTTCCCAGTTCCGACTCGATAGAATCGATTATGTGTATGTTTTTATCTACTGCATACAGTGTCAAGAGAAGTGTTGTTTTGATGAACATCATGATGAATGAGTGTAGATGATGCCATCCTCAGCATCTCCTGGTGCATCAGGAATCTCCTTAGAAATTAAAACCCAAAACTGGACACACTTGACTGAACCTGGTCCGGTGCCTCATGACGTACTGTACGTGTGTGTTGGAAAGATCAGTGTGTTTGTTATGGATTCTCAGTGTTGCGTGTCTACTGAAGTCAGATACTAAACAACAACTAATAATGCGTTAAACACGTCCGTTCTTCAACACCAATAAAATCCTAAACTTTTCCCATCACAGAGTTGTTGAAACTGTTCCATAAACTGTTTGAAACAGGAATCAAAGTCCTAAAAGTCTTCATGCTGAGGAAATAAACACTTTCTTAGCAAAATCTAACTTTATTTATAAAACAACATCCAAATGATGGACCTGACATAATCTGGAAAATATCCACAGCCAGGTCCATAAACTTTATAACTAAAATGACTGAAATTCCTAAATGGTTAAACATTAGATGGATAACGACCCAAAACACACAGTTAAAGCTACCCAAGGGAAAGAAATGTGATATTCTTCACTGGTCAGGTCAGTAACTGATCTCAGCCCAATAGAGCACGATTTCACTTTCTGTGGACAAGAATAAAGACAGAAAACTCATAAACAAGCAGAAGCTAAAGGAAGCTGCTGTAAAGACCTGGCAAAGTATCTAGAGGAAGGAAACTCAGCATGTGTTCATGTCCATGGGCTCCAGCAAGGGATTTTCATCCAAGTATTAAAGACATAGTGTTTATTAGGGCCCAATTAAAACAGTGTTTATTATTATTATTATTATTATTATTATTAGGGCCCAAGCACAAAACATCAGGTTAAAAAGCCCACTCCACCCCACCCGCGGCTACTGCTAATGAGACGCTGCTGTAGAGTGAGACGCGCCTCCAGAGGGTTTAGACACGGTGTGCTATCACCGTCCTTAAAATAATGACCATAAAGTCCTGACACGCTGGTGCTGGTTTCAGGTGAACATTAAACAGGAAGGAGTGTGTGTGTTTATGTGCAGGTGTGTGTTTACTGCATCGAGTCTTCAGGTCACTGTCACAATGACAAACCGCTCGGGCCGTCACGCGACACTCCAGTGTGTGTGTGTGTGTGTGTGTGTGTGTGTGTGTGTGTGTGTGTGTGTGTGTGTGTGTGTGTGTGTGCAGGCATTAAAGACTAAAATAATATTTTTGGAGGTTGAGTGATCGGTGCTGCTGAGAAGGAATGTCTGGAATGCCGTTTAATCCCGAGTGAAACACTTTAACCTGATCATGTGATCCGTCTGGGCCGATTATCAGGTTTAGTTATGAGAATCCAGAGACGTTTCTGATCAGAGGAACTTTTAGTGAAGATGAAATCAGTTAGAAGAACACTAATGATGCGTGAAGGACACGCAGGTTCTTAATCATCACACACACACACACACACACACACACACACACACACACACACACACACACACACACACTCACCTGTATGTGCTGTGGGTCTCTACAAGCACATGACAGAAGGAACAATAATAATATATTACTATAATGATGCAGTGCGTCCTGAACATTCAGACATAATTAACATTTCTCTCAGATCTACCTGCTCTCTCACACACACACACACACACACACACACACACACACACACACACACACACACACACACACACGTGTTGAATGAAAGTTATAAATATTCTACAGTGCACATAACGCAACAAAATCCTTCCTTACCGCCGCTGAGTGAGAATGAGGGAACGGTCGGCGTTCCACTCGGACCTGCTTCAGCAGTGTATGGAGGCGAGTTCTCCCGCTCCGGTCTGTCTCGGGCCTCGCTCTGCTTAAACCCCTCTGAGAGGCCGGACTTGCGTGCCTGTGACGTCCACCCCGCGAGGGTACAATAGCCCCGGCAGAGGGGATATTTCACTGATGATAATGGTGTCTGAAGAGGGAAAAAGGCCTCACATTCCAACCCCGCTTCAGAGAAAGAGCCAGCTGGGTTGCCATTCACTGCCAGACTCCGCAGAACACGGAGCGCCGCCAGACGGGACGAGGACGAGCTCGGGGAACGCCGGCTCCGGTTTTAATTACTCCTTTTCAAACTACAGTCTGATCTCAGGCCGGTCAGGTTTAAGGGTGAACAGGTGAAGTTCAAATCCCACACGCGGCTCCGCACCACACCACAGTATTATTATGGGATGTCTACACTTTACAAGACTGATGCTAAAATTAAATAGTTCTACTCTCACTTTTAAACATATTTTTAATAATAAAATGAAAATTATAACTATATAATTACTATATTATTACTTTTTACAATGTAAATCTGTACGACTAAAAACACGTCTGTGATGTTCATTTACATTTCAGTTTATCTTTCAATCAAATTCCATGAGCTTCATTTAAAGCATGCTAAGCTAACCTGCTAACATTAACTAGCTATATTCAACTAAGTTAGCATGTTTTTGTTGCTAAGCCAGGTTAGACTAGCATGGACTGTAGTAGCTAACGTAGCTAGACTTTGCGCGTTCTGAGCATATCTTGAGACGGGGGGGGGGGCCGGGGGGGCGTTCTGATCATAAAAATAGGAGTAACGAGGCTATTTTTCAAATGT
>JAQMYL010000027.1:157229-168728 GCA_030014365.1 Clarias pachynema | reverse complement strand
GAAAATAAAGAAAACACATTGAATGAGAAGGTGTGTCCAAACTTTTGGCCTGCACTGTATAGACGTGTGTGTGTGTGTGTGTGTGTGTGTGTGTGTGTACACGATGATGGCACCAGGGATGCACTATGGCAAGAAGGCGAGCTGGTATAGGTGCTGTGATGCTCTGGGTGATGTTCTGTTGTGAAACCTTGGGTCCTGCCATTCATGTGAATGCTGCTGACACATACCACCTACCTAAACACTAACAGACCAGATTGTTGATGGGAGAAGGCAGAGCTGACAGGAGGGCAAAAATATAACCATTTTATAGAACCAGAACCTTGGTGAGCAGAAAAATCTCACAGGACACAGAGTCAAGAGTCAAACCCTAGGGCTTACTTTTTCTACACATTTAGGGTGTTTTGATGAGTGGTGTGCTTCCCAAATCACTGTTCCGATGTTCTTTATGCCCTGCACAAGCTAGAATTTACATAATTATAATAGTAAATATTAAATTATGTGATTAGGTGATATTTAATGAGAATATCACCTCAACAGTGTAGCATACAACCCTTAATTTACAGGTGATATTCTATAAAGTTTTTATTTTAGTTTATTTTCCTTTTTATTATTTCTTTGTCTGTCCCCCATGTAAACTTGGCCCATAAATTACACAGCGAGAATGCTTATCTACACCGTTTTCTCTGTAAAGATTTAATTATTTATATATAAATTTAACAGGTATAACACTTCAATCTGTATAAAAATATACAGTTATAAGAAATACTTTACATACCAGTGACAATTAAATTGTGTTGAAGGATAAAAACTTGCTTGACACATTGTGGTGTTCTGTCATCAGTGTAATAAATGAATATTTATTCTTGCCATTTTCTGTGTGAGCGTGAAACTAAAACCAAAACTAGCATATCTGTGTAAATGTCATATTCCACCTGGCTGTCTTCTTGCCAGTTTTCTGGGGTGTCTACTCCTATTTTGCCTGGTGTTTAACTCAGGCTCATAGCTTTATTGAGCTAAACACCTCAGGCTTTAATTAAAATGTATGTTCAGTTGAAGAATTACACTGATGTACAGTTAAAGAATGACACTGAGGTTCTCAACAGTTACTGGAGCTTCAGTTAAAGGTATGTTTAGTGTGTTTGTGTGCGTGTGTTGCCCATGCAGTCGCTTTTCTGTGGACGGGCTGTGTTACTGAGAAAGCGCTCTTAGCCACCATCTGTTTAAACTTGATACACACAAGTTTATCAGAGAGAAGATCTGTCTTTAATCGGTCAAAATGAAATCTAACATTTCATTTTGTTCTTCCAATTTAGACCAGTTTATTACTGTAGTTTTGCACCAAAATACAAAGTTCACCAAAATGAAAAATTTATACTAACCCCTATTTGGCCTGTATTGTGTTTTAAGCTTATGCGTGTTTTGCCCAGTCTGTAGTTTTTTTATTATTATTATTATTTTATTTTCCCTCATTTTCTCCCTAATTTAGTCGTGTCCAATTCCACCCCGTCACTAGGTGGCTCCCATATTAAGGCTACTACTACCAATGAAGACTATCACGTGTTTCCTCCGAACCATGTAACGCCAGCCGACCGCATCTTTTCGTACTGCTTGCTCATTCACCGTTGGCGTAACACACTCGGAGCTATCTGCTCTTTCCCCTTGTGTGAGCTTGCAGGCCCCCCTGATTGGCTGTAGAGCTGTAATTTATGTGGGAGCACTAAGTACCCATCATCCCTCCCCTCTGAGAGAGCTCGACCAATCAGCTCTCTCTAGACCTCCGGCTGCGGTTACAGCATCACCCGGGAATCGAACTCGCAATCTCCGGATGACAGGGCGAGCACTGCGCCACTCAGAGGACAGTCTGCAGTTTTATTGGGAGATATTTAAATTCCAATAGCATCACTGGCAACATTACTCTTACCTGGCGCTCACTCTAGCAAATGATGATGAAGCAGCAGACAGACATTAATTTTCTATAGTTTTCCCCAATTTCACTTATAATAGAAATTTGGACCCAGAGCCTCATAAATTGTCTGCAAATGGTGTATGATGTGGTAAAGTGATAAATCCAGACAGTTATATATAATGGATTATTCCATGGTCCAGTCTTCTGGTTAAATATTAATTTGTCCTAATATAAGTAGAAGTTTAACTTGATTTCTGGTAACAGAAGAGGGCAGGTAGTGTTCCTTTTAGAGCTTGTTTATTTGCATTATGATGTTGCATGTATGTGTTTCTCTTAACAAATGATGTTAATGTTGTTAGGTTGTGTGATTTTTAGAAACTAAACAAAGAGGTGGGATAGAAATACTAAATTCAGAGAAAGAAAACCAATAGAAAGTCTAATGTTCAAGTAATATTTTACATAAATGTCAGTAACTGCAATACGACTAGTACGTGTTGAGAAAATAGGTCACACAGATCATGTTAATGCTGATGCAAACTCGCCTGCATTTATTAACCAATCATTCTGCTTAACGTGTGAAATTTAAACTTTCTCAGGGCCTTTGTGTCTTTCGGTCCTCGAAATCGGGCAATAGGAGCAGCCGCAAAGAGCCAGGTAAAGCAATGACTTACTTCTTTTTATCCTTTTTAACTACTTGAATAATTTGATCATTGAGCAGGCCTTCCTCATTTACTGTAATAGACTCCTGTGCTGTTGCTATTTAATTTATCACCCACATTCTTTTGCATCAAGGTGGTCACAAACTGCAAGAATACCGTCCAAGGCTTTAAGCGATTTCATGGCAGGGCGTTCACTGACCCATATATCCAGTCAGCAAAGTCCAGCCTGGTCTACGACCTCGCTCAGATGCCCACTGGGACCACGGGCATCAAGGTAAATAAACACCTTGTATTGGTTAGCTCAATTTGTGGTAATGTTTTCCATATATTTAAAGGATTGCTGACCTCCTAACCATTTCCTTGTGTTTAGGTCATGTACTTGGAGGAAGAGAAAGTGTTCAGTATTGAGCAGGTCTCTGCAATGCTTCTGACCAAACTGAAGGAGACAGCCGAGGCTGCGCTCAAAAAGCAAGTGGCAGACTGCGTCATTTCTGTAAATAAGCATTTTTTGTACATATTTACTGTCACTGTGACACTTTATTCCATCTTGCTCTGTGTTAGGGTTGTGCAATTTAATGATTTAATTGTTCCTATGTGATATCCAGTATTGTAAAGCAATACTGACTGAGTTCTGACCGAGTAATCTGTTCCATGAGTGGTGACAATGGATGGTCAAAAGCATGTTTGACTATATGCATCACTCGGCATCTCGGGTGTTTTACAGCCATTTATTACATTAACTATTGGTCACAGCGTGGGCGAAAGTAGCTCTGTATGTTCCGCAGTACTGAGGAGAGAGCAGCTGCCTGCCAAAACCCACATTCACAACCAGTCACAGAAGCACTTTCAGCAAGAACACACATCTGATAATGTTGCGTCATCTTAAGCAACACGCTGTCTACATAATTTCTTAAAGTCAGAATGACCTCCATGTTTTATTTGTGCCTAAGGCGAGCTACAAAGCTAACTAGCTTCTAACACAAGTCTGAATCCCAAATTCCTCTCTAACCCCTGATCAAGGGCACTACGTGGTGTAAACCCTGGGATTGGACACCCTACAGTCCATTGTTCACTAGCTTTTCTTTTAACGCCCACCACCTCCATGGTTTACTCTCCTCACCTTTTGGCTACATAGTACTGGTGACAATTAAAAACAACTTTCACCCTTGTTAATTACACTAAATGTTGATCGCCCGCACCACCAGTCGTGGTTAGTTTGTTCCGCCATGTCCGGAAGGATATGTCTGGTGGAGCAGAATAACTGGTTAAAGAAAGAAAAAATCAGAATCTGTCAATAATAAATGGTGTTAGTGGAACTGTTGTATAAAAGCAATATCACACTAGAGGTTGTGCTGTTGTACTGAATATCAGCACCACTCATGTCCAATCATCCTTAGAAATAATTTTTCTGCCTTTTTAGCAGGTAATGATCAATATCGATAACAATCAAGCCTACCAATCTTTTTATCTGTTTTTAGTTGAGAATTTTAAATGCTTGGGTTTTTCCCCTCCTCAGGTTCCCTGCTTCTTCACTGATGCAGAGAGAAGATCAGTTATGGATGCTGCTCAGATTGCTGGCCTTAACTGCCTGCGACTGATGAACGAGACCACTGCAGGTAAATGATCCCGAAACGTACAGTGGGTGTATCTTTGGTGTAACTTGCCACCCTTTATTAAATTTGCATTAAAAAAATTTACTATAGCAGCTGGTACACACACACACACACACACACACAGTGACATGTCTAAATGTGTTATATTTATACATAAAAAGGCTAATTATAAAAATAAAATCAAAACAAGATATTATGAATCAAAATATCAATTAGACTGTTGGAGGATACTGTTAAGAGTCCAGCTGTGTTAGGTTAATTAAGTAATAATAATAGGGAATAAGCATGTTAACAACCACAGGTGTTGAGTTCTGAAAAGTACTGTAAGGCTGATTTGGTTCGAACATACTGTGAATTAAATTAGCTTTTCTCCACTCGGGTGGTGACTTTTTAATTTCATTCCAGTTTGTCTTCCTTCATTAAAGGCACAGCAATTGTAAATCACAAAAAGAACAGTACAGATGACATCTGCAGACTTGTGCAGTATTTTTACTATACAACTAATAAAACTGACTGTGAGGGACGGCCATCATAAAGTGTAAACTAAGAGACTGGTCCAAAGCTGATGTATTTATGGTGCTTAATTATGTTTATTCCAGTTGCCCTGGCATATGGCATTTACAAGCAGGATCTTCCTGCCCCTGAGGAGAAAGCCAGGACTGTCGTGTTTGTGGATGTTGGTCATGCAGGATATCAGGTTTCTGCCTGTGCCTTTAATAAGGGGAAGTTAAAGGTAAGGAGACGTTAAACATTTATATATCGGCCACATCTTTACATTTTATTCATTAGCTTTTGTTAATTAATATTAAAATACTGCTTTAACTATGAAGCAGAATTTTTCATGCTACTGTTAATCTGAGTCACATTCAAAAAAGCCTCAAGGGATTTTAGAAAATTTTCTGACACTGCACTGAAGTAGGAGTTTAACAATAAAAATGCACAAATCTCTTGGACTGTCTGTCCACCTCCGCTCGGTCCTCAGAAGAATCGAGTGACTGGTTGGAACAAAACAAGTCAAGATAACAAAAAGGGAAATATGCTGAAACATTTGTCGTATGTGGATATACAAGTATGATTGTAAACATTTTAAAAAGAGAAATTAAAGTTGCTTAGGCGTGAGATCAGAGACCGTAGTTTCTGTTTTGGGTTTGTTTAGCGAGAACTGTTGTCACTATGGTCTATTTTGTTTCCTTTATATTGTAGTCATTTTGTATTTTATGTTCTTATGCCACATCCTGGTTTTAAAATGGTTTGCCTTAATTTTTTTTCCGCCAGGTCCTGGCCTCTGCGTTTGACAGCCAGCTAGGTGGTAAAGACTTTGATGAGATACTTGTTCAGCATTTCTGCGATGAGTTTGGCAAGAAGTACAAACTAGACGTGCGCTCAAAGCCTCGCGCTCTGGTGCGCCTCTACCAGGAGTGTGAGAAGCTGAAAAAGCTAATGAGCGCCAACTCCTCCGACCTGCCGCTCAACATCGAATGCTTCATGAATGACATCGACGTTAGTAGCAAACTCAACAGGTCAGTCTCCCAGCAACCCTTAATTTAGCAAAATATGTTAGCTAAATCGGGCTCTGACTCGATCCATGGGAGAGGGGGGTCATGTTTGTATTCATCCTTGCATGTGCAGCATGTTGTAAGCGACTGCTTAGTTTGAAAGCTGCAGCTAAATATAACCCTATGACTCTCTTGTTCCAGAGGCGATTTTGAGGAGATGTGTGCAGCGCTACTGGCTAAGGTTGAGGGACCCCTGCGCAGCGTGCTCGAACAGGCCAGTGAGTAAAACCCTGCATCCTCTGTGCTCATCATTTATTTTACATCCTGAACCTGACACCTGATGTTTGTCCCTCACTCTTCTCTAGAGCTAAAGAAAGAGGACATTTACGCAGTGGAGATTGTAGGTGGTGCCTCTCGGATCCCTGCCATCAAAGAGCGAATCAGCAAATTCTTTGGGAAGGAGCTGAGCACAACGCTAAATGCGGATGAGGCAGTGGCCAGAGGCTGTGCACTGCAGGTCTGTGGCTCAAATCATCAGACCCCTTTTATACACCGGATCATAATTCTTTACCCTTTATTTCCTGAGAGGCACAATAACTGTAATGATCATCAGTATTTTTACAATTAATCAGATTGTTAAATAATAAAATGATAATGAAAAACTAAATGTGATTGAACATCTAGTAAATTTAAATAATCAGTATCCCGTCATCTCGATAGAGAGGAATGTAATTTTTTTAAATTACAGTTTAGGCTTAATACACAGTATGTGGTCATTAGGGCTCAAGCTCTGTGGTCCTCTTGTTCTTCTAAGGATTTATTTTTTTTAGGGCCCAAGTACTGTGATATCAGCCATATGTCACCATAGTGTGCGAGGGCCCACTTGTTCTTCTAAGGTTTTTTTTTCCAGCACACGCACACACATCCGTGCCTTTTTGGAGGTTTTAGCATGCTCAAAAACTTATGAAAATTAGCAGACAGGTTGGAATCTGCTGCCATTAGGATGCCTGGGCCGCTTCATGGGGCCCTCACACGATATTTTGCTGCACACTTGCACGAAAAACCTAGAACATGTTTTGAGCTCATTGAGCTGAACAACTTTCGCATTGCATACCGTGGGCGCTACTCAACAGGAAATCAGTTATTTTGTGCCGTGTGCAAAATGCACCCAATGGATTTTTGTATACTCCTCCTAGTGGATTTTCTCCTTGACATTATATTAAGTGACGTCACATTGGGTGACATGTGCGGTAATAATAAAATTATTATGGTGATGGCACACGTACTTGGGCCCACTTATCGTTGCTTGCAACTATATTTGTAATTTTATTCCTTTAATCATATTTAAATGAATAAATCGTGAGTCACTATTGTACAGCTCTAGCAGATTTCTATTCACCCCCAAGAGCAAAACAATGGACAACTGGTTAAATAAAGTAAAAATGCAGGGGGCTATTACATAGTGTGTACTCGTGAAAATCCAGGCTAAAGTGAAGTTCTAGACAGTTTATTTTGGGTTTAGTGACGAACTCTATTCCACTAACAAACGCTGCGTGTGATATCTTCTGCTAATTCACACAAACACGATACTGAAGCAGTCCGAACCATCTATTTCAGAAATGTATAATAGAATTCTTACTGTTAAGTCATATGCCACTATAACCACAACTGATGTGCCCCATTTAAAAAATCACAAAGTGATACAGGCATTTTGAGACACTTGTGAGATCAGTTCAATGATTTTGTGCAGGTCAAGTTTTAAAATTGGCTTTTAATTTGCACTTTGCAAACCAGCTGCTTAAGAGTTTAAGTTATAAGAAAGAAAGCTTGTGAGATCTGAGATCATCACAGAATATGCAAAGCCAATTTTGAAACATCTGGTTTATAGAAATCCAGTAAAAAAAAAAAAAAAAAAGATTGAAATGACCATATCACTACATATTAAACTGACTCACATTCTGCACTTGTGCTATTTTTGTATATTTTGTATATTTAAATTAATTTCTTTCTGCATGCCAAGTGAATTCAGATGAAATCTAATCGTTGTTGTTCCTGTTCTTTGGGTGGTTTAATCCACACCCTTGAGATGTTGGATGTGGACTGGTTCTTGTCTCGGTATTAGCAACCTCCCTTGTTTTCTTGGTGATGACGTAAGCATGTTCTGATGTTTCTCTTTTCCCTGCACAGTGTGCAATCCTGTCTCCTGCCTTCAAAGTACGGGAATTTTCCATCACAGATGTGGTTGCGTATCCCATCTCTCTAAGATGGAATTCAGCTGCAGAGGAAGGCTTAAGGTTGTTACATTTTATTTTATTTGCTTATTTTATTGTACATTTTTATTGATGGACTTGGCTCTAACATAATTAAATGTGTAGACTGATTTCTATGATTTTTTTTTTCTTCTCTTTTTCTGATCTCTCCTTGCAGTGATTGTGAAGTATTCCCTAAAAACCATCCTGCACCTTTCTCCAAAGTGTTAACCTTTTATCGCAAGGAACCCTTCTCCCTGGAGGCCTACTACAAAAACCCGAAGGAGCTGCCGTATCCCGATCCTACCATCGGTACGCACGTTTGAATGAGTATGATTCAGCCCGATACAGTGCATCCACGCATCATGAAATATCACTCATGTGAGACATGAGGTCAAAAGGGTGTAATGCAATGAAAAGAGCATAGTTTATCTGTCGTAACATGTGCTGTCAAGGGTTGGTTTAAAGGATGTGATGTTGCATCATAGCGTTTTTCAAAACACAATCCTTTTGTTGTACTTGGTGGTGGTCACAGCACTAAATCCCTTTGTTCTCTTCAGGTCAGTTCACTATTCAGAAGGTGTTGCCTCAGGCATCAGGCGAGTGTTCGAAAGTGAAGGTGAAGGTGCGTGTGAATGTGCACGGGGTGTTCAGCGTCTCCAGTGCCTCCCTAGTAGAAGTGCTAAAGGCTGGAGAAGGTGAAGAACCCATGGAGACGGACTCCACTGCCAAAGAGGAAGAGGTAATGCCCTCCGATTAAATGACGAATTACAATACACTTCACTGGATCCTGGCCGACTCACCGCAGAAATATGCGCTTGGCTAAACAAGAAGAACCTTAACTTGTCTATACACATCAGAGCATGACTGAAAGTCCTGTCTGCTGCTGTGCCTGCACAGTGTTTCTGATTAATTCTTGTTCTTAGCACATAATGTTATTGTTCCTGTAACATGTTGTTCACGTTTATATTTTTAAAGAACAAGATGCAAGTGGACCAGGAGGAGAAAAGCCAAAGTGATGGGCCAAAAGAGAATGCAGAAAAGAAATCTGACGCTGAGGATATGGAGGTTACTGAAAGGGTCTAACATCTATCTATCTATCTATCTATCTATCTATCTATCTATCTCTATCTCTATCTCTCTAGAGAGACACATCTTCCATAGCTCACTGTGCAGCACTCCCAAGCACAATAATTGCTCCATGGACTTTGACACATGCTGTTATTTTTACTTCCTCAAATTCAAGTAGGCTTTATTGTCACTTCAACCATATACAGTTAGTACACAGTGAAATGAAACAACGTTCCTCCAGGACCAAGGTGCTACATGCAACATAAATTTACAACATAAATTAACAGAAAAACTAAACTAGCAAACTAAGAGGCCTAGTTAGCTGGCTAGCGGAGACAAGACAGATTGACCTGACACAAATTACAACATAAATTAACAAAAACTAACTAGCTAACCCAGAGAGGAAGACTATCTACGTTTTTTTTGTTGTTGTTTTTTTTTCCAGACAACAAAGTGCACGTGCAAATGTGCAAACAAGAGCAACAAAGTGACAGTGCAACAAACACAACATAACATAACATAATACTCTGTGGTGTTGAGGTGATGAGTTGAAGTAGTGGAGAAACAGTAAACGTTCATTTAACGTAGCAGCAAGAATTAAGAGGTTAGTGCAAAGGTAATCCAGTAAAGAATATTGTGCAAAAAAAGAGCATTCCTGGTTCTGTGTCTACTCTGTGCCCTCACTGGATGGTCCCTGATGTCTTTTTGCAAGCCAGTTGACTTTGCTGAGTGACATAATTATTTCAGAACAGTAAAATATTGAGGCTGTGTTTAAGCTTCAGCAAGTGAAGCTTCAAGTGAACTCGCATTAGTGCATGTATAATCATGTATATACATTATAATACATTTAAAGTTAAGAAGTGTTGCTGTGTCTTCTGCTGAATCTCACTGACCTCGAAGGCAGGTCAGAGATTATTGGCTATGACCTGTTCTCTAGTTGAATGTAGTATATACGTCTGCCTTCTGATTTGGATTTTTCAATGAAGATTGACTTGTCAATATGACCACCTGCTTCAGAGAATGTGACGGTGTAACTAGCGTCAGGTGAAGACAGGACCAGGAATCAAAACCAACAGCAGCACCTTTCCAGCCTTTCCAAAAGTCCATGCAGCACTCACTACTCTGGCAAATTCCTTGTGTAGATCCCTGACGTTTTACTCAGTATATTTACTGTTAAGTAAATTAACAGTTTCTGTCTTTATTCCCTTCTGTATGGGCTCTTTAAATATTTGGAGAATTAAAAAAGCAGGAAAACAAAAAACATCTTAGCTATTTAATCTATCTTAAAAAAAAAAAAAAAACCCACATACACTCTAAAACCTCAGTGAGTAGCTTCAAGAGCACACCATAAAATGTATTTCTGCAAAGTCTTTTCTTCCACAAACTACACTAGCTCATGGTAGACACAATGTTTGTTTTACATTAAGATGTATTTCTGTTTTTTTTAGACCGAAGAAAACAAACAGGAAAAGAAGAACGACCAGCCTCCACAAGCCAAGAAAGCCAAAGTAAAGACCAAGACTGTGGAACTGCCCATTGAGAACAGTCTGCACTGGCAGCTTGCTAATGATATGCTCAATCTGTTTGTTGAGAATGAGGTAATCCATCTTAATCCACAAACAAATCAGGATCTAAGGTCATGTCTGGATCACTAATTATTTCATTAACTTTGTTACAGTAACTTTAAAGCGTAGGTCTGTGTAGATCTGCCCTCATAATGGGGTTTTATCTTCTTTAGACTGAACATCACACTGCAATAACTGACCATCATTCAGCCTGCTTTAATGAAAACAAACTTTATTCTTACGTTTGGTGTTTGTTTCCTCAGGGGAAAATGATCATGCAGGACAAACTGGAAAAGGAGAGGAACGATGCTAAGAACGGGGTTGAGGAGTACGTGTATGAGATGAGAGACAAACTGCATGGGGTACTGGAGAAATTTGTCAGCGAGGAGGTACGTCCATAAAGCAAATCATTTATAAGGCTGTCATATAGCCTACTACATTTTAGCTGTGATGATGTAATCTTTCAGGATCGAGATACTTTTAGTTTAAAACTTGAAGACACCGAAAACTGGCTGTATGAAGACGGAGAGGACCAACAGAAGCAGGTGTACATCGATAAACTGACAGACCTAAAGGTAAAGATGTATGTTTTTACAAGATCAAAATAGAAACTCTAGATCGAAAAAAATTTATTCTTTAGATAGCGGAAATAAACAAGTCTGTTTTTCTCCCCCTCACACTTAGAAATTCGGACAGCCTATCCAGGAGCGAGCGATAGAGGCAGAAGAGAGACCCAAAGCCTTCGAGGAGCTTGGGAAGCAAATCCAAAAGTACAGGAAGATTTTGGAAGCTTACAAAGCAAAGGTACACACTGTAGTTCACATCAATATTCTGGACTTCCTGTCAATTAAATGACATTAATATTAGGGATGCACCGATACCACTTTTTTGGAAAACGAGTACTTGCATTTCAGTACTCGCCGATACCGAGTACTTAATA
>JAQMYL010000027.1:91802-124251 GCA_030014365.1 Clarias pachynema | reverse complement strand
GACTGTAGGAAACTCCAGTCCTGAACTATCGAGTGACTGCAGTCACGAGTCCTCAGAGAAACAGCTGTCTGTATCAGAACAGAGGACAGGTATAAGGTAAATGTTTCTGAAATCTACAGTTTCTGAAATCCTCGACCCAACAGCCATGTGACTCAGAGCTCTCTGAGACTTCTCCTCAGTCTGATGTTCGGTGTGATCATTAAATATCTTAGACTTATTTGGAAGTTAATCTAAGGCACGTCCTCTTAGGTTTACTTGATGTACAACATACAGACGTTTTTCTTTTTTTTTTTCATTTATACACACAGGTGCATCTCAATAAATTAGAATATCATCAAAAAGTTGATTTATTTCAGTAATTCAATTTAAAAAGTGAAACTCGTATAGATTCATTACACACAGACTGATTATATTTCAAGAAATCCACAGATTTCTTGAAATTTATTTAATTTTGATGATTATGGCTTACAGCTCAGCATCAGTATTCAGTATCTCAAAAGATTAGAATATTGTGAAAAAAGTTCAATATTGGAGACTCATGGTGTCTCACACTAATCAGTTGTCAATCAACTCAAAACACCTGCAGAGGCTTCCTGAGCCTTTAAATGGTCTCTCAGTCTGGTTCAGTAGGATACACAATCATGGGAAAGACTGCTGACCTGCCAGTTGTCCAGAAGACTGATTGACACCTCAGTGATATTCCAATTTATTGAAATGCGCCTGTATATACAGTGGGTTCTACAGTGTTTGTGTTGCGCTGTGTACAAGCCATTAACACACACCTGCTTTACTACCTTTTTAAATTTCTTTTTTTATTCTTGTCTCTAATTTCTGCTGTTTGTTGCAGGATGACGACTTGGTGGCCAGAGATGACTTTGAGGATGCAGATCAGCTGCGAATCGGCAACGATGGCATTTTCATGTTGACTTTCTTTAGTAAGTGTTCTGTGAGCGTCAGCGTTCTTCTTCCCACCGACGTCCTGTCAAGGTGAACCGAATCGTGCCACGCCCGGTGCTCCTGGGATTACACAGCGGATCCAGGGTGACCCTGATCAGGATAGAGTAGGAATGGAAGACAGATAAACTGTTTAGATGTGCTTGATGCACTGTTCGTTAATAAACTTTATTGGTACAGGATGCCCTTCCTAATGCAACCATTTAATTTTATCCGGGCTTGGTACCGGCACTGCATCCATTGGCTGGGGTTTGAGCACTGGGTGGGAGTCGAACCCAGTCCTTCCACATGGCAGCCAATAAACCTACCGCTGAGCCACCAGTGCCATACTGTTCGTCCATAAATAGAGCATCTATAATGTTATATAAGAGGAATAAAGCATTTATCTCGGTAGTCTACAGTCTGGCTGGCTGGAAAGCTAATTTTTACTAATGCTGCTGTAAAAACACCCCAAAAACTATCTAGCAATTTCCTTAAATTTTACATTAAAATGATCTTCAGAATCCATCTCAAGTTTTTGTTTTCCATTTAAGGCACATCTCATCTCATCCTGTATGACCTGCTGGTGAATCGATGTAATTTAATTGAAATCCAGCCGAACAAAAGAGCTGTGTGAAGTTATCACAGTTGTGTAAAGTGTAGTTTGACTCTGATGTGAATTAGTCGTCTTTAAACAAAAATTAAATAAAGAAGGAATGCAGCTGTGGATCTAATGGCATTTTAGATAATGAATGTAAACCTGATCTCGGCTCAGCTGTACTTTGTGGTACTTGGTATCTGTCGGGAAAACGTCCAGGAGCCGTGGAGTTTTTTGTGTCTCGCAGCTCTCTAGTACATATGACTTAAACTACAATAAAGTTTGCTAATTTCACTTTTTAGTATTTAAAAAAATATATATTATTTTGGAATGTCTTGTAAGATGTACGGTCTCTTTAGCTTTGACTTTCTTTCCTCCCCTCAGTGGCGTTCCTCTTCAACTGGATCGGGTTCTTCCTGTCGTTCTGCCTGACCACCTCGGCAGCGGGTCGTTACGGCGCCATCTCCGGCTTCGGCTTGTCCCTCATTAAGTGGATCCTGATCGTCAGAGTACGTCACACCGCGAGTATAACTTCATCATCGTGTCCGTGAGATTTAAACATTCTTTCTGATCTTTGTGCTTTTGTGCTTCGTGTAATTTTTCAGTTTTCGACGTATTTCCCCGGCTACTTTGACGGACAGTACTGGCTGTGGTGGGTGTTCCTGGTGCTCGGTGAGTCCGCTCATTGTTTATTGTTCCAGCTGAGCAAGAAAGTAAACTTCAGAAAATACATGTACAGTACATCAGAGGTGTCCTTCACATTTGCGTTCTTTATTTACGTACTGCCCTTGTGCCATTTTTATCCCACAGCGCTGATAAATGCTTGCATCTGATTGGTCAGAAAGTGTTGCTGTTTCTGTTTGGCAGTAGTACGTGCTGTAAGCGTTATCATTAATGCACTCTCGTTTCCATAGTAACAGCTCTATCAAATGCTCCAAATGAATGCATTGAAAACGAGTGAAAACGTTACGAGGGTGGCGGTTTGTTGATCTGAAGCTGTACCTTTTAATAAATAAGACAGAACAGTTGGATGCTGTAACGGGGAAATAATCAGCGTTGGGTAGCCGTGGTTTCAGGCGATGAGACGCTGTAATGAGTCTTCACCTCTTCCAGGATTTCTGCTTTTCCTCCGAGGCTTCATCAACTACGCCAAGATCCGCAAAATGGCCGACTCTTTCTCGCCTCTCCCAAGAACCAGGATCCTCTTCATCTATTAACCCATCATGTTCTTGAGCTTCTGTAAGTGTAATCATGATTAAATTATTCTAAATGCTAGTGTACGTTTATGATTTCTGATGATTTCTGCTGTTTCTCTTCCTGCAGCAGCTTGTTGGAAACCAGTACAACACCAGTACGGCGTCCACAGAGCTGAGGGACCACCACGTGTTTAAAGAAAACTGAAACACTCTCCATGCATAAAAAAAATACTGAAAGAAGAATGAGATTAATTTTTTCCCTTTTCCTGCTTAATTTAACGCCACTCGATGGATGGCGCCGTACACTTATTACACTTACATATTCCTAGGTGTATTTCTAACATGTGGATGCTGACGTCTCTGTACCTGTGCAGAAATCATTAGTGAGTTAAGATTAAGCTCTTTTTTTTTTTTGTATTCTTAGATTTGTGAATGAACGCCATGTCATAATCTGCTATGTAGTAACGGCATGCAGTGTGCCCTCATAGCCCATAGGGGGCAGTCAAGGTTTTCCTTTTTTACCTTCTTTGTAATGACGTTGGAGGTAAAAGCAGCCAGTCACTGCAGGTCACCATTCACAAATCTCTTCTCCTTTCTGTGAATGGCCCTGCTGGATGAATTAAATTTAAAGCAGCACTTCTCTCTTTCGCCACACACACACACACACACACACACACACACACACAATTTCTCTACATGTGACCATATGACATGAAATTAAAACTTGTCTCTCTTTTTTTTTATTACAGTCTTGACATGTGATGTGGTCAGGCAGCATGCTTTTACTGTCTGTGTATTTATTTTAAACATGGGAAGTCCCATAAAATAAAGTCGGAGTGCAGTAATGGAGTGTTTTGTACATGTGTTGTACATCATGCTATGTGGAATTAAACTTCTACTCATAATATATATTTATCCCTTTATATTTTGCCCATATTGTCACCCGTTATATAAATAAAGTTCTCTCTTAAAAGCCCACTCTCAGTAATGGCCCTGTTTTACGGCCCCTGTTTGGTTTTCTGCTCTTTTCTTATATGATAAAGGAATGCGTGTTAAAGTCACTGCGTGCAGGTTCCTTTTCGTCTGCACTGAAGCAAACCCCGAGCGTCCCGGCTTCGCCATCGGAGCAGCCCGAGCCGCCTGGTTCCGTGCGATTATTCTTTCCTGGGTAATTGAGCCCTCCTTTGATTAGGTGAATACACCCCCATTCAGGATGCAGCCATGCTAGGGGTCTGTTTCATCTCCTGTGGTTTAATTGTGCATGTTTTTTTCCCCCTCTTCCCTTTTTTTGTTTTGCTGTGACTTGTCTGCTCTTGTTGCTGAGGGTATCATCCATGGAACAGGAAGTGGCTCTCTTTTGTACTCTTTGTTTTCTTAACCAGTTTTGCGGACAGCCTTGGAATGCAGATGGATGTGCACGTGTATACGCCTGTAAATAAGACATCGCTATTAAAGTCTCTGGGAGCTGCAGCCACTAGACAAAGTGTGTGTGTGTGCGTGCAGTTTCACAGCTGGATTTGGGATGGAGCCATCAGGGCTACTGGAAAATACCTGGAGAACACCTGGGGGTTCTGACCTACACGTCTGCCATGTGGCGTTAGTCACTTATCTAAAGAAAAAAAAAATATATATATATATATATAGTTTTCTAGTTACGAAGTTTGTCCTTGAGCTGGGTTACAAATTCAGGAACTGTGTGTAAGCAGATCAGACTGATATTTAAAATGAGTTAAAAGGCAAGAGAGTCCTATTAAAGACCTCAACATCTCCTGTGTCCTTAGCTCAAATCCCAGGTCCTGTTACTGCTGCCCCTGTGGGTTGCGTCTCAGGGTTCTGCTTCACTCACACGGTCCAAAATCCTGCGGGTACACGCACTGACAGCTCTCAATTGCCCCAAACGTGTGTGTGTGTGAGCACCTTCCTATCCAGGTGTATCTCTTCTTTGCACTCCCAGGAAAACTTTCACCCTGAGCAGGATTTAGACCTGACTGTAGATGAGAGAATAAAAAGCTTAATATAGATTAATACACACTTAAATACTTCATAATCTAACCAAGGCATCAACAATTATTACATTACTGATTTACAATAAGGAAATACTATTTTATTAGAGACATTTACAAGAGGCCCAATGTAGACTGTATTAGAATTACAGTAGTATTAGTGATTAGTTAATACTTCCCTTAAGTATTTATTTTCCTTATTTAATGATTATTCTGTATAGTTTTACTTGGTTTGCAGCAATAACTAATACTGATTAACCAAAAAAAACCCTCAAGAATGTGTGTATATACACACTATATTGGCAAAAGTACTCAATCGCCTGCCGCTTCACATACATATGGTCTTGTGAAACATCCAATTTTTAATGTTGGCCCCGCCCCCTTTGCAGCTTAATAGCTTCAGGAACTCTTCTGTGAAGGCTTTCCACAAGGTTTAGGAGTTTGTTAATGGGAATTTTTGACCGTTCTTCCAGAAGAGCATTTGTGAGGTGAGTGATGTTGGACGAGAAGGCGTGGCTCGCAGTCTCCGCTCTAATTCATCCCAAAAGTGCTCTATCGGGTTGAGGTCAGGTCACCCATCAATTTGTATTTAATGCCAGTTAGATTTTCCTCGACCTTTTGGTCTAAAGTGCAGAGACTCTGGAGACACGGTGATAATTAAAAGCATATTTATGATCATATTCAGGACTGTGTGTCTCTTCCACTTTATTCTGCTGCTTGAGATCTAGTGTGGCAGAATGAAAGCTGAGAAAAACAAGCTCTTGTTTTCAGCATGTCACTCTACAGTACGTGTCATTTAAGCAAAAGGACGAGTTTGACCTGATTCCTCAGCAGGGTTCGGAGTAGCCATTCTTAAAGGAACGGAATCAGGAACACGGTCTGAACCTCCGAGCAGGCTGAGCTTTGTGCAGAAGAGCTGTCTGTGGGGACTACGGGGAGCGTCATAAATGTTCCAGCTTGGACTCCTTAAGCTGTGAAAGTACCTTTCTGTTTCTAAATGCTTTTTTGGGTAAAAAGCATTTATCATTTAATAATCACACACACACCAACTCAAAGGATTCTCCAGACTGCACTATTAAGAAACTCCTGGCATTAAAATGGGTGTGATAAAGGGAGTGAGGATGGGGAAGGTGAGAAGTGTGTGTGTGTGTGTTGTGTGTGTGAGAGTGAGAGACTGAAGGAAGGGGGGAGTTTGGGTGACACTTCCCCTCGTATGACTCATCCAGCTCCTCTTTTTCCTTCCCCTGTCCTTGAACGTTTCCGTGTGTCTGTACTCAGGGGGGTTTGACTCTGACTCTTCTCTGATAAGGTCAGATGAACGGTGGGAGGATTCTGGCTGGATGGTTACCGTGGCGAGGGCGGGCCGTACCCAGTGACGAGCGGCCGGTGACTCATCCTCAGAATGCTGCTGCTGCTGCTGCGGCTGCTGGTGATGATGGAGGACGGAGGATGCTCAGAAACCAGCGCTTTTGCACTCTTCTTTCATCTTCTGCTTTATTTTGGCCCTCGTTCTGTTTAATCTGTCTGCTGCATGACATTTTAAGAGGGCCGTGTGGTTGAGATACGATCGAGTGAGTCAGATCTGCTGGTGTCGTCAATGAGAGAGGAGAAAGGGGAAATAAAATGTATATTTATAATAATAATAATATAATAATAATAATAATAATAATAATAGATTCTCATCTCAGTTCTCATTCATCTTTTCATGAATGGGTGATGAGCATCCTGAATGGTGGTTAGTCTGGTTCAGGATTGGCTCACACACACACACACACACACACACACACACACACACAGACTAGAGCAGAGAGAGACGTCATGCTACGTTTCCGCAGTGCATCAAGGGAACCGGCCTGCCTCTGACTCATACTAGACAAAGAGAGAGAGAGGAGGAGAGAGAAGAGAAGAGAAGAGGAGAGGAGAGAAGAGGCCCTGGTCTTACACCCCCCCCCCCCATCCCCAATTCAGTGATGTAATACAGGTAACTTATTCGTCACAGCCCACCCCGAGCTCCCACTGCCGTCTGATTGGCTGAATGAACCTATGAATGGATTGCACTGTTCCCTATAGAAAAGAAGGAGGGGGGGGGGGGGTGAGAAGGAGAGAGAGAGAGAGAGAGAGAGAGAGAGTGAAGGAGTCTCTCCTTGGTGTGGGTCAGAGCGACGTCACTCCTTCATTGAGGAAAAGCGAGAGCTACATCTCCTGCTCCCTTGGCAGCTGATCTCACTCTAAGTCACACATGTAGGCAGTGTTTGTTTATCACTCATGTGTGTGTGTGTGTGTGTGTGTGTGTGTGTGTGTGTGTGGTTGGTCACTCCTTTCTTTTAGAGAAGAAGGGCTGCAAAGGATAACAATGTGTGTGAACCGGTTTAGTCATGAATGAGCAAGTGGAGCTGAATAAGACACTGTGTGTTTGTGTGTGTGTGTGTGTGTGTGTGTGTGTGTCAGTGCAGTGCTGTGAGAAAGGCAGAGAAGAGCGCAGCATTCTGAGTCAAAATGATTAATACCACCATCATGTGTGTGTGTGTGTGTGTCAGAAGACAAACATGAACTCATGTGGAATATTAAATTTAGTAATGAAATCAGTGAACATACAGTGTGTGTGTGTGTGTGTGTGTGTGTGTGTGCGGCCTTCTGTTTGCACATCCATCTAGATGAGACTTTTCATCCTGAATGATTTGTGGTTGTGTGTATTACATGTCTGTATGTACAGTGTGTGTGTGTGTGTGTGTGTGTGTGTGTGCTAGGCTGGAGGAATGTGTTTGCGTGTGCAAACCCTGGCGAGCTCTGCCTTGATCCTGAGTGACTCAGTGCTGCAGTACTCGGTGGGAGGAGCCAAGGTTCTCTCCCCGGCCCTGCGAAATGTTCTCACAAAGCATGATCTCTCTCTCACACACACACACACACACACACACACATACTACATCCTGCCACATTAATAGTATGACCTATAATTAGCTGTCTGCGCAGTTAATGCACGGTAGATGTACACGTCTGAGGGTCTCTCCTGTGGAACCTGCGGCCTGGTGCTGGACGAGAACCTTCACAGAACGTTGTGTCTCAGTGTTTTTGTGTGAATGAACCCCAGACTGTCTGCGTTATCTGTAAATCTGCTGCGTGTAGATAAGACTCAGCCTTACAGTTAGGATCACATGCGAGCTCAACATTTCCGGCAGTGTGTGTGTGTGTGTGTGTGTGTTTTCAGGCTCAGGTGTTGTACAGAGCCACTGACGTCTCCTGGTGACTCATCCCCCCTCCACCCTCCCTCCACAGACTGTCTGTACCAGCTGCAGGATCGCTCTTGAAATTCCAATCATGCGCTCTCGTCTCCTCTTCCCACCTCGCATCGCGCGTCTGTACTGTAGGGACGGGATGATGGCGTGTGTTAAACATTCCATACGATCAGATACACAATCAGATACAAGCAGGACATGTCCAGGATGTGACGTTATTAGGTTGTGGCTCTTAAACAGGGCAGGAGAAGGTTTCTGCATGGTACGTTCGGCTGTAAACTTTAGAGTTTATGGTTGAGCAGAAGTCTAATCTCAGTGACTTCGTCTGAGGCTGATTAACCTTTACGCGGTGAGCTAACTGCTACTGTGTGTTAGCTATAACTAGCACTAAGTGCGAAATTGCTAGGTACTGCAGTACAGTACACCCTAATACCAGATGGGTGTGTGTGTGTGAATCCTGCGTATCAGTAACGTCCTGCTTTGCATGTTTCAGGCCTGTGCTGTCTCAGCCCGAGGACCCGTCCTCTGTCCTCTTCCAGCACTCGTTAGCAGGTTCTCTGTAAAGCGGCCCTAAAAAAGAGTTGCTAGTTGGTTTAATACGCAGTGACGGCTCATGGCAAAGGGCAAAATATTCTCACTGAAAGGCACAACCCTATTATATGAACAATTACACAAGGATGTCAGCTGCTGGCTAATAAGTTATGTCCGTTGGCATGAATAATCATAATCACTTTGACGCAAATTTTCAGTGACTGTGCTACAGTTCTGTGCTTACGGGCTGGTAGATATGGATGGCAAAACTCTGTGAAATACGACCACCTTATGACCCATTTAATCTTAATCGCACGTAAGTACGACTACACTGGAGTGGCTAAGACTGGAGTAATAACTATTTGTTATCGTACTTTACTTGTATAATATATTTCTGTAGTGTATTCATGAATCTGAAACAGTTTCCTGAAAACTTTTAATTATCGCCATAGAAGGCATGAGAAAATATGTCAAGGCAAGATATTTCAGTTCTGCTAATGCTAGGTGCCAGGTTAGCATAGCATCAATTCCAGTAGCCTGGGCAAAGTCTCTCTCTCTCTCTCTCTCTCTCTCTCTATCTATATATATATACAGTATACACGTGTGTGCATTAATGTGTATTAACATGAAAATCATCTTCAACAGTTAAGTAATTTTTGACCCAAGACTGTACTTTTTATACTCCAGTATCTTTTTAAAGTATATCATTAATTAAATACATTCACTTTTAGTGACTTTTAGAGTACAACTTGGATACATTATTTACACTTTATACTTTTAGTATAATTTCTCAGTCCTTTTCTCCACACCAGGATCCAGAAGTGATTGATCGACACACACACACACACACACACACACACACACACACACACACACCAGGACCAACTGACTGTCAGTGTGGGCTAGCGCGTAAAGCGCGGCAGTGCCGGTTCCTTCCTTCAGCATAAGGTGTGGCATCCTGTGGAGGAAGCTGCAATTGCAGCGAAGGTGCAATTTGCGAACCATCTGGGAGATGCCTGCAGGGCTTCCTCTCCGGAACGTCCCCCTCCGGAGGGATGCAGGTGCTGGAGGCGGAGCAGGAGAATGAAGTAGTGGAGAAGAGAAACGAGTTCGAGGTTTTCAGCTCTGCCTGTGCGGGTGCAAAAACACCTGGGTCAGAGTTTTAGCAGGAGGAGGGCTTTTGTTTCCTTTGACATTCTTAGAGCTTTTAGCGAATTGTGGTTGCACACCGACTAAAGGCTGGGCTTTAATTGGCAATGCCCTCAGTATGAGGCAAAGGGATTAATGTTGTTCCCTTGTGCTGTGGAAAAGAATTGTTAGGAGGGAGGGAGGGAGGGAGGGAGGGACAGCGTGTCTCTGTACAACCCCTCCTGATGGACAATAAATGTGGGAATGTAAAGGAAAGTTTTTGAAGTGACCTTTATGACCTACATGATTTTAGTTCTGATTCCTCAGTCACCGGCGGACCGTGCGCTCCCACAGCGTGTGCTCCTGCAGAAACCTGATTTTCAAGGTCATAGAGGTGCCCATATTTTTTAAGCATGTTTGCTTTTCTCAGTGATAAATAATGGAGTGTGAACTCCTCTGTCACTAGGATCGCTGAGTGAGAGGAAATTGAATTCATGTTGTGTCATGTGCAGCAGATCCCTGAATCCAGTTTTTGGTGGATGAGAAAGAAATATAATCGCAGTGATGTTCGTCTTCACTCTCCCTCCAGTACCTCCAGTTTGCAGAACAGACGAACCTCTCTGTGTGCATCGCCACAAACAGAAAATGATATGAATCACAGCTTTTGGGTTTATTTTTGTGAGAAACAGGATTTGGGGATCGGGGATGCTTCTCTCCAGCAGAAAGTTAGTGTCGTGTGTGTGGACTTAATCTTTGAGCGATATGAGTTAGTTTCACGTGTGCTGCAGTGCGAGTACGTCTGTGACTCTGAGGTTTTGAAAGTGGTGTAGTTTACACTCAGCTGTAATGACAGGTAATGAGAGAACTGACGAGGAGGGAGAGAGTGTTGACCTCAGCAGAGCTGTGTGTGTGTTTTTATAGCACTCTTGGACAGGTCAGCCACTTCCCCTGTGCACGTGTTGAGTTTTGGCCCGCACTGCGAGTGGGGCCCCGAAATGTCATCCTGGAGATTGACGTCCTTGACGAGTCTGAGTGTGTGGGCCTCAGCTGGATACACAGCATTAAGTAGTTGCTCCCTTTCAGTGTGGCTTAATGAATGTAATTCCTCCATGTGCACAGCGCACACCTGAAACGGTGCAGAATGTGTTTGGAGGAACAGAGGAACAGACTGTTTAATACATAACGCTGGAGCCGTTCCGATTACGATAGACATTCCCGGTTCCTGCACTTGTTTTAATATTCGAATGTTCTCTGACTGCTACGTATCTATCGGTGAAGTCAGGTGTAAGAAAACATGCTGCTGGTGGTACTGCCTGTTATTTAATCCATTCATCGCTCTCTCTCTCTCTCTCTCTCTCCTGAATGGGCAAGGCTGAATCTCCTTCCTGCTTTGAAACGCTCTAGTCAAGCGTGCTGGCTCTCACGCCTGTAATGGGTTTACGAGACAGAGGAGCAGAAACAACAAGGACTAAGCGAGTCTCCTGAGCCGGCGTGGCTTCCTGCAGAAATGGCTCCTTCCGCTGACTCGATCCTTGTCGGAGAATGTGGCAGGTGGCTGAGCTGTGCCTACTTCTTTGTCTCCCCCTCCTTCCGTCTACCCTGCCTTTCTTCTTGAATGAAAGAATGAATAATGGATTTAACCCTTTCAGCCTGGGCAGTGTCGTCAGTCGTCCCTGCTGACTCTGTGACATTCAGGTCACCGTACTGAAGATCTGTAAAAAAGGGATGAGGATTATTAACACATCATTCCCGTAGTGCATTTCAACAAAACAACACCAAGGGCCGATTAGCATCCAGTTCAACAATTAGGCAACAACAGGAGGTGATGATAAATGGGGACGAGCTTCCTCACAGGCTGCAGGACCTTCTAGTGTAAAGGACAGATGAGTTTTATATTGGTGTAAACTTTCTTCAGAGTTCTCTGCAGCTTGCTCATTCTTGGGAAAAATGACACAGTTCATTGGAGGGGCAGGAGATCTCCTCTAATCTGGCATGCAGAACATTCCCAATTTCCCACACTCAAATGAGACCTTTCCGTTGGACTCGTCTCAGCTCCGGACGAGATCTCACGGCTCTTTCACAGACACACTGTATTAGTGTTTAGACTAAAAAGCACACGTGTGGTGGAAATAGAAATAAATTGATATTTGTCTGCCAGGTCTTGAAGGGAAAAAAAAGCCTTTTAAGGAAGATGGGGAGAAAGAAATCAGTTCTAGAATAATACATTAAGAAGATTTCCTTGAACCTGAACAGCTGGACACAATAAACTTGTCCAACAAGTTTAACCTTTCCTGATTGCTAATAAGCTAAGTACTAATGTCTGTGCAAAATCTTCCTGGTCCATCAAAGGTTCATCGAATTCTCTAAAGGTTGATGAGAACAGTGCAGTCTCATTGCCATTGGTTTCGGTGAGTGCGGCGGGAGACAAAGACTCACTCTCTGCTCCTCTCTGCTGTGAAACCAGCCGTGTTGTTGATGTTTTGTGCCTCTTCTTCTTCATGCCTTGGTCGTCACGCACCAGTGAGGATGGATGGAATGTGGAAGAATGGAAGTTCATGGTGATGGAGGTGCTGGTGGTTCTTTGTGAAGAACAGCACTCTGTCTCTTTTCATTTAGAGCAGCGTGTAAAAAGATATTCCTGTCTACTGTTGTTTCAGTCTTGTTAGTTACTGAGAGTTTGATTATTTTGTGAAGCTGGAAATTCTTATTAATGATGACCAACAAGCTTTTGGCTCTGCTGAGGATTCAGGGGAAAATCTAAAGGTCTAGAGGAGATGTTAAAGACGGAATGAAGGCGCGGCTGTCATCCTCATCTCTTTCCACAATCCACAAGGTGTAAAGCGACTGACTGTAATGTGGAATTTTGGATAGATAGAGGACGGCTTCCTCCCTTGAGTGAAGTAACTCAATCCCTGAATGAGGCCTCTGTCTGTGTCTGTCCATCTCTCTCTCTCTCTCTCTGTCTTTCTCTCCCTGTCTCTCTCTCCCTCTCTCTCGACTCTATATCTACCTCTTCGGATGTGTCCAGTAATTCTTATTCAATGGAGGGCCAGCATTTTCGGCCACATTTCATCCCAAGACACTAAATGAACTTTTCCTGTGTGATGTTTGGGCAGCAGATGCAGGATCGGTGGTCACGATGCTGATTGATGGTCCCATTAGATGTGGAACGTCTCCTCTTCAAGCGATGTTTTAAGTAGAAAAAGTAGAAAAAGGGAGGGCACGAATGTCACAGTTTGACTCTCGGTGTGCTCTTTGATGTGTATTCTACAATATTTTTCCTTCAGGTTAGGGCAGGCCCCAGCCTCAGTCTGTAAAGTTTCTGGGGACTCGTACACACACACACACACACACACACACACACACACACACACTCACACACTCCACCCTCCCAGCTACCCACACCACTTATAACCCACTTGTTCAGATGGCAAATATGCAGTACCGGAAGCCCAGGAACACTCTATCAGTGTGCTATCTCAGCTCCTGTTTGCTCTGCTTGCCTTTATCTGTCACATGAGGGCTGCGCAGCCACATAAACATCGCCCTGGGATAGAGCCAGCTGCCACATGAATGGAGCTGCATTGTCCCCCAACTGAAAAAACAACTCCATAATATGTCATGTGAAGTTAAAGTTTATATTTGTTCAATGTGAATTCAGGACTTAAATTTTTAAAATTTTTTTTATCAGGTTCTGATTCATTCTGCCTGATGTCTATCTTACAGTCTGTTACACCCTCACAGGCTAATGAAATAAAGATATCACTGATTGTGGAATGAGCACGTACCACACAACTTGCTAAGGATTTCAACGCAGCTTACATCCTCTCGTTTCCAAACTGCAATCAAAACCAGACCTCGGCAGAAGCACATATGGCAGGAATAAACAAAATGCTCCTTAAGCTGAAGGAGCGCTTGCTGCCTGGGCCTACCATGCAGCCTGAGTGCAGTGATAACATCGTACAGGAACAGGGGTCTCGGCTCTTGTTGTCGACAGAAAACTAGAGGACAAGGGCTTTGAAGGAATGCAGAGAAGGGGGAGGGGGGGGGGTGTTGGGGTGCGGCTATAACGAGCTCAGACCCCGCTTGTTTGCTTGTGAATGACAAGGGCCCCGACATAACCATCAGTAAATAAAATGTGGCTGTAAAGTTAACTACAAGACAGGTCCAACAGGAATCCCTAGCGGCACTTCCTGCATTTCAGAGGCCATAAACAAGCCTTAAACAAGCCAAGCTGGCTCCAGCTCATATCCCACGGCAACAAGCCAGGGTCACGGTGGCCTCTGCTGCCGGCTAGCTCCACTGGAGGCCTGGACACGGTGACGACATGGAAGAACCCACCGGAATGAATTAGAGGGTCTGTTTATGTTTAGCCATCAAATGGAATGCCAAGGATTCGCCGCAAGAACTCGGATGCAAACGGGTTCAGGGTGTTGTGGTCTGCTTTTTGGTTTCATTTGATTGATTAATTTTAGAATGAGAAATCATGTGCAAAGTGTCATGTGAGGAAACGACTGCGAGGTTGTTATTCTTTCTTACTTTTCATCATCATGCTGTGAATAGTGTGAATGTGAAACATTTTATGCATTTTAATAAAACGACAGTATAGATGGTAATAACAGTAACGATGTGCACAGATGTGCTACTGTTACGACGAGGATCTCATCACGAGACTTGCAGGCTTTGGCGGAGGTGATTGTAAAACAATTTCCATTAAGCCATAAAAGCCATTTCTTGCTTTCTAGCCTTTGCCTGTGTGTCATGGTTCTGCCCTCAGTAGGAAATGCCACTTGAGTCTCCCTTGGGAACACACGAACTCTGAGAAGGGCAGCAACGTGCTTTTTTGGCTGCATGGAGACAGACGGCCAGTGGAGGAAGGCTGGGGGGAGGTGGTGGGGGGTGGGGGGGCAGACGATTATAGTTTGATCTGGAGTTTCTCCCACTTTAACCTTATCCAGTGATAACGCCATCTTTTCAGTCTGAGAGCAATTGCTGAGATGAACCATGTGGTGTGAGCTGCTCTGTGAACTGCAGTGAAGAACAGCGCTGAGAAACATTAGATTCCTCGGTTATCATGTGCAGAAGATTCCAGAATCCAGTTGATCATCCAGCTGTTTGTGTAAGAGAGCGAGGCCAAAATGTAAACACAATAATAATAATAGTAAAAATAATAATAATAATAATAATAATAATAATAATAATAATGATAGCAGCAAATTAAATGACAACCAAAATAAAAATAGGAAGTCAAATGATCGAGAGCTTTCAAGTTTATTTGGAGAATACTTTAGGTTTTGGGGAAAACTGCAGCTTCTCCTGACTGTGATTAAAGATCTGTGTGTGTGTGTGTGTGTGTAATGTGCAGCCACCAGACAGACAACAGCAGGTGATGAAATTCACGTAGCACGTTGGCGTAACTAGCACTAACTGCCCCCCGCTCTACCCCAGCCTCGCTCCTCCAGGACGCTGCAGTTTGGATCACAGGCACAGATATGTTTAAGCAATAGATGCACTAGGTTGTTGCGCCACACAGCAAATCGAATTTCCACAGAGCTGTTCCCGAGTTGTTTATATGTGGAAGCATCTGGGATATTAATGCTCTTTTGAAACTTTTCCTGGCAGGATTCGCTCAGTGACCACAGTGTTTTTTTCTTTACTCGTGGCTCTACTCACAGTTTGTGACAATGGCTCTGACTGAACAGCGCACAATCTTGCTGAAGTGAAAAAATTCCGGCTGTAAACCCCCCCATGCCCCCCCCCCCTCAGTCCCCCCCTTACCCCTCGCTGTTGTTTTGCCAAACACCGGATTTTCATTTGGTACTTGGGAGGGAGCAGTGCTGACAGTATTTATAGCTTGGTGTTCTAACCAAAATTATCAGTGTACCACAAAATAACTTCCTCAGTCCTGGCCACAAAATAACAGGATGCCTTCAATTGTGCATATTTATTAATTTTAGCCAGGGATTGCTAGTTTTATAAATAGTCATGCTCCTGCAGCAGTGCTTCAAAGTTGGCTGCGTAAACTTCCTCCCTCTATTTTCCCTAAACTGACACGGCTGGAGCGCGAGCTGGTGACTGATTGCTAACACTGACATCATTCCAGTGGGTCACACTCCCGTCGTCATTCTGAGTCTGTCCTCTAATAAACTTTAATTCTTCAATTCTGGAGGTCGAAGTCAGAGGTACATTCCTCTTTCTACAGGCCTTCTCCATGACCCTAAATATGGACGTTACACCAAAAGTCAGTGGCCAATGATTCTGTCATCATCCCAATCAGTCATTAGGTATAAATCACAATGTTCCAGTAATAAAGCACAGTTACAGGTTGCACGCACAGAGCGCTGTCTTATAGGATGCCGTCTATATATCATGTGCTCTGCTTTTGAGTACAGTGGCATCTGTGTATTCTGCATCTTCATAACCTTTTCATGGGTTCGGAATCCTTCCACCTTCTGTGGAGCTCCACACAGGGACTCCGGGTCAATAAATCTCAGAGAGGATGTTTCAGCACAGACCGGCATGCGTCCATGCTACGCAAATGGAATAAATACTTGGTGAAGATGTTACCATCTGTGCTGCAGACCAAACAGCAGGGACAGGAGGAATATATTGAGTAAGGAAGATGTCAAAGTCTGAAATTCTCCTTAGATGGGATTTGATTCCATAAATTGATCGGCTTAGTGTCCAAGAAAGTCGCAGCCCATCTCGAGGATAGCAACCTAGCTAAATATGGATATTTTATTTGAATTTATATTTTCTTATTCCTGAAGGAGACCTACTACGAAACTTCACATTTTTAGTCTTGTTTAGATTTTTAGATGGTCTCCAGTGTGAGAGTACAAAAAAAAAGAGAGAAAAAACATTCCTGGCTTTTTTTTTGTCCTTTTTTTTTCTTCAGTTTTGCATTGCGGAGACTTAAATAAGCCAATTACATTTCCCTCCTAAAGTGACCTCATATAAGAAAAGCCCCTCCCCCAGCTTGTGCTCAGCCAGTAGCTCATTTGCATAGACACTGAATGAAATGGACCATTTAGAGGAGGAAAGAGAGATCGAGGGATGAAAAGTGCATTTTCTGGGATGTATTTCAGCTGGAGTATTAACACATACACACACACACACACACACACACACACACACACACACACACACACTTTCGGAGACCTGTGTTAACATAAATGGTAAAATATGGAATCTTTAATTATGAACTGGAATATCTCCAAAGTAGCGTGGTTCATTTCCCCCTCTGTTTATTTCAGAGGCACAAACTAATTAACATTACTGACTGGAAGAGCGCCGGACCGATGCACGGCTATTTACCACAACAATCCTGCCCTTAATTCTGCATTCCATCAAAGTTTAAGTCATTAGAGGCCTGAGCATGACTGTATGGATATAATCCATGTAAGCGTGTCCTCTAAGGAGAAAAAACACTGGAGGCAGGAGGGCCTGCGTGTGTAATTTGGAGAAAAGGGGCAACAACATGCTGAATTTAACTAACTAGCTCATGCTTGAACTCCAGTAATGTACTTAACTCATACAGTGGGCTCCATAAGTCTGAGAGCAGGAGGGGAAATGTTCTCTTTGGCATTCCTCTAACACAAGGTTTTCATTACAAACACTACTATCACAGCAATATGTTGAGTGGAGAGAAGAATCTTAGGAATATTTACATGAATTACAGAAGTTCTAAGTATCTGCAATGCCGCAATTTTGCTGTAATCAGAGTGTGCACTCGAGCTGTCACACACCCAAGACCTGTCTATCTGTTCCAATACTTTTGGTTTGCCATAAAGGAGGGTGTTTGTCCTAAGTTGTTCAACACATTTAGACGTAAATATCATGCAATTAAAGCTGAAATTCTGATCTATCCTCACATTAAAAAAAAAAAAAAACCCTAACCCTGCAGATGACTTCTTCATACGGCAAAGACAAACAAAAAAAATGCTCTTCTGTTCCAATAGTTTTGGAGGGGACCGTATCAGTATTCCATGCTACATAACCCAGATGGAAAGTGCAGAAAGAAACAAACCTGTCAAGATAACAGAACTTATCTGGAGCTTGCTGAGGTTTTCATTAAAAACAAAATTGACTGGCTTCCTGGAACCTCATCCAACATTGTAAAGTCCATCCATCAGCCGCTGCAACACAGGACATGGAAGAATACGCAAAGGAGGAATTAATTTTGTATTACATTCATTCCTCTCCTCCTTGGGTTTCTCTTTTTATTTTTAAATAAAGGCCTCAAATCCCAGTCCTACATTGACTACAGAGGATTGAAATGTCACCTTAAAGAGCAGATATCCTTTACCCAGGTCTCCTCAGCCCTTATTCTACAGGAACAACACACACAAATCTTTAACAACCTGGATTTACAAAGCACCTACAACCTCATACATCTCGGAGGGTTTTTAATTCCTTTAATTCCACTTCTGAGCATTAGGAATATCTGGACTCATCAATGCCTTTGCTTCTCGAGCTTTGTGTGATTATTTATACAGATGATGATCCATCCTGGATTTCTGAAGAGTAGAAATGGACAAGATAAAAACTGAAACCTCATGTCCTTAACCTCAAACTGTGAAAGAACTGCCGAGCTTTCTGTAAACTCATGAACATCACCAGGGCTCAGAATAACAGACCTACACGAGTTCCAGGCATCAGGGAACCCGGAGTACCATCAACCTGGTTAACAATAAGGTTCATTCACCTTCACTGAATAAATGCATTATGCAGCGAGCAGGATCCTCTTAAGTATGCTTACATTCCAGAACAAACTTAGTGTTCTTTGGGTTCTCTAGAGGGCGTTCCCATATCTGTCTACCTCTGGTCACAGGTTGCAATAGATTTTTATTACATAGTGGTCTATGGCCAGATGTTTTCATGAAAGATATCTCCTACAATCAAACGGTGAGGAAATCAGATGTTTTCCCAGGGTCTGTATCTGCACTGTTCTCATGGTCTGGAGGACTGCTTTAGATCCCTGCCTGTAAGTGAGTGGATGAGAAAGAGCGAAAAAAAGGGAAGCAGCTTGCGGTTAGATGACCAGGGTTTTAACTTCACCTCATCCTCAGGTCAAATGTGTGTTCTGTGTGATTCCATTCTGCTGATTATTATCATGCTCAGACCCTCATTTTTAGTCCTCCTGGGTTTGGAGACATTTCTTTGATTGCCTTTTGGATTATTCTCACAGTCGGTTGAATCATGCCTTATTGTGTTTGATCGCTGTCTGCTCTACTTTAAGATTTAGGTTTGGCGTATTTGGCCTGTATGACTGGATTTTGTTATTAAATAAATGCAACATTCTGCACATGGATCCTCAGCCTGCTCCTGAGTCGTAACACACTGCAGAGTTGTATTGTACAATCTGGGACGCCTGAAGCCTGGAATAAGGGCGACATTTAGGCTGATCTAATTTGCATTGTAAATCGTGGTTTGAAATGTGATACTGCGTCTCTCTCTCTCTCTCTCTCTCTCTCTGTGAAAATCCAGGCCAAACGGAAGTGGTTCCTATATTCGGAGCATTATTGGAACTATGCAGAAGTGTATTAGTGTTACAGGACGGGTCTGTATAAGACGAGCAGTTGTTCGACTGTGCTGCCATTCCTACACTGCCTGCTTTCGTGTGTGTGTGTGTGTGTGTGTGTGTGTGTGTGGCTCTCCTTAATCCTGAACCTGTCCTGTCAAGCAACACACAACAAACAGAGCATTTATTGGTGTAAGGTCTGACGGCAGGACGTCTGAACATCATGGCAGCCTCACCATGACTAAAAAGGTTTAATTTCTATCTTTAATGTCAAGAGCCATTTCCTGTCTGGAGTCTAATACGATGTCAGTGAGGATTTCTCTCTTCCCAATCTTTCCAGGTTGTTGCTCTGTTGTAAGGCCCGACGAGCCGTGCTCAGGGTTTTGAACTGATCTGAAATCCTCCAAGCTACACCAGGTGCTGCTGTGCGGCTCAGGTCAGGCCACAGCCACATGTTCCCCTGTGTGTAATTTTAGGTTTTAAATCTGAATTCTCATGAAGGAAGCCACATGATGACACAGAGCATTAAACTTACATATTAATTTGTCCACCAGTCAAATGATGTTTATGAAAAAACATGATTTGTGGTGGTAAAGTAGTTATTTAACTGTACTTTATAAGTGCACTTAAGTATTTAGCAGATTTATTTTTATTTATTTTATTTGGATGTAACTGAAAGTTTGTATTTGTACTCTTAATTACATTTTTATGGAAATACTTTTAGTCCTCGCAATGATTAAAGTTAAAGACCAATTCTTAGACTCTAGCTCATAATTTTTATGGATGTAACTTTATTTAAAACCTTCAATCAAAACCAAAACCATAAACTTTGTAAGGATCCCACAACGAATAATATTTGCACGAGGACGCAATGCACATGATTAAAAAATTACCCTTTATTTTTAGTTTCAACTTAAATTAAACCCTTCTTACTTTTTTTTTTTAGAATTATGACATTTTCTTAGAATTTCCCCTTAAATTTAGGACTAAATCTTAGATAAAAATTATTCACTAACCATCTTAGCCCTAAAAACAGCTTCTAAGGCAAAAATTGTAGAGTAGAGAGGAGGACTTAAGGCTTAAGAGTTTCTATAGCAGAGAACAAAATGATGGAAAGAAGAATATTATATATATAAGACTGAACGTAAAGTCAAAAGTAGACACTGCTCTTCTGTCCAATCTGGTTTTCTTGTTCTTTTACTTCCTTCCATCTATTGGATTGTTGGCTACATACCATCCAAAAGTGCAACTTAAACAGACTGTCCTGTAATCATGGAAACTGGTAAAAGCTGAGCCATTTTGCCTCCATCGATCTAAAATGGATTACAAGTAATAAAATCAGTATGATAAATAAATGTAAGAACTTACAGTAACATAGAACATTAATATAGTAACTACTGTGTGGAAATCGGTTGCTTCAAACGTAGACACATTTTCAACATCTGGCTGGTTTAATTAACTTGATTATACAATTTATTTATATACAAACATTATGATTTTACTGTCTGTTTAATTATCATGTATTCTATTTTCACAAAGAGCGCATTTTAAGATCTTTACAGATTTTGTATCGACCAATCACAGTCCTTGAATTGCTGCATCATCCCTAGCCACGGGGTCGACCACACCCTCTCACTGAGATAAAGGGCTTTAGTACTTTCCTAAATCACTTTTAGTCTAGGACCCCAGATAGGACTTTTTAAGCTAAGTTAGGAGCTCTCAGAGAATTTTAAGAAGGTTTGTGAATACGGGCCCTGGTTAACAATCTTAAGAGCGAAATGAGTTTTACACTTTACAGACAACTAACAAGAGTCTTCAGAAACACTAACATTTCTTACCACATGACTTGCATAAGCCTAAGCATTACTCTCATAGCTGTACCTGATGTTACAGCTAGAATTTGTGGATTTCTTCACATGCGTTATAAATCATTGCATAGTGTGTCATGATGCTAAACATACAAGGCAGTTAAGTGTTTGGACAAATCTACAGAGTCAAGCCTGATTTATGGTTCTTCGTCAAGTCCACGGCGTAGTTACTGTGTAGAAGCGTAGTCTATGGCGTAGCCAGACGTACACATAGTCTATGGACAGTGTAGTCTATGGCCAGACGTACACCCCCCAAAGAGTATAACTGCACATTACAGCGACAGATCCAGACAAGTGTGATTGGTCCACCTGGTCCACCATCACATTTCCAGCTTCCTCTTCTATGCTTCCATCTTTGTATTGAGTTGAAAGTTGAGTGAACATGGACAAAATCGAGGAGAGACTAACTGTTTATAAATATGCACATTTGTACGATTTGTTCTCAACACACTACAAAGCCTGACAGATGGCACAGCCTTGGCGAGAGATTGCCACAATTTGTTGCCGATAGCTGCAACTCCATAAAGATCGACTTAGTTTTATTTGCCATTGTTTGTAATACACAAAAAACTCACCAGAAAGTGCAAAAGAGACTCAGCACAGTGGCATAGAAACCAACTAGTGGCTTGACAGTGTAATTGCAAGTGACACAGACAAACCGCGCACAAGTATAAATGATCACAACACTGTAGGCCAGTGGTTCCAACCCTGGGGGACCCCTGCCCTGAAAATTGTAGTATTTTCCCTGCTCTTAGACACTCAGTCCTATTGAGTCTGTTAATTAGCTGATAGTGTGCTGGAAGCTGAGAAAACACTAAAATGTGCAGAGCAGCGGGTCCTCCAGGACCGGAGCCGGGACCCACTGCTGTAGGCTACGTGCATACCCTATGGCATTGGCTCTGCATAGACCTGACACAGAGTCATAAATTAAACTCCCCAGTTGATCTGAGGTCAGTTAGGAACCAATTATCTCTGCAGTTTGGAGTCTGCGAGGGTCTGGGGCTCGTTATCAAAGTCACTGTTTCAGAATGACATTGTTGATAAAATGATGTTGTAATAATGCTGAATGAACAATCTCGACACAACCCTACAAATACAACCTCAAAAACAGCAAAACAGCAAAAACTGCAAAACATCACCCTTTACTTACAGCATTTATGTCACTTAACATCTATCTGGATTACATTTGTGGTCCCTCACAGAGTTCAGGAGGCCTGACTGGAGGACGGGACGAACGCAACTGCTTACCACATGCTCAGTCTTTTTCACGACGGCAACCTGGTGGAGCTGGGGACCGAACCTCCGACCTTCTGATCATTAACTCAGTGCCATAGCCCTCTGAAGTACCACTGGGGCATTATTGATAGGGCTCAGGATTTAGGCATCTCACACTGTACAGTGCAACTACACTGCAGTACTTCATAAAGCTTTCCTACGAATCTACACTACTACAGTGTATAAGTGGTGTATACCTGTACACACCTGACATACTGCAAATTATAGTGCTTTTTCTTTTGACTGCTAATAGAAATTACTGCTAAGTAACTCTAACTTTCAAAACCAACGGTGTCACAACGTTTTCTCCCTGTGGAACCAGGAGGTAAAATAGAGAGCTTTTATTTTTTTTTGTATGCACGGCACACCATTGTACAGGTTACTGGAAACAAGTAGCTCTTATTACATAACAGTATTTTTAGAGCTGCAGGTCTGCAGGAGATTATTTTTTTCACAACGCTCTCAGTACGAGAGCTCAGGCAGCAAAGGTGAACTAATTACAGTGTTCATGTGAAAGTCTATATATCAATAACCATAACAACCCTTTTCCTGGCATGGAAAAAGTATAAACAGGTGAAAAGTGAACCAATCACGTTACTCTGCATGCAGTGCCGAGCACACACAGCTTCCACACACGGCGAGGACCGAACCATGCTTCTGTCGAAGGAAACTGCAGGGATTGGATTCTTGGACGGGTTCGGGTCTCAAAAGCAATCGTAACTAATGACCCGAGTCCGGGTGACAACACCGGCCTGTAAAACAATCTCAGAGAGGTAACGTTGTGATCCTGTTACAGGAGAGAATGGAACAGTCGTGTTACAGTAGAGTCGCTTCTCAGACGCACATTAAACCCACATCACCCGGACAACTTGGCTGAAAAACCAAATACTCACATAAACGAGCAGTAAACAGATAAGCACTAATATCGCACTGCGCACTTCTCCTCCACTCTGGAGCCAGACGTCCCGCTGGCTTTATTAGGTGGCCGTAAACTAGCCGTCCGGGTCCCGGATTAGGTTAATTATTTTCCTTAATTTCGCCTCTCTCTTCCAGCCTGGGAGCAAGGGTCGCCTGTGGCTTATTTACAATCACTCCTTGTGCTGAAAGTCTGATAAAGAGGGAGTGAGGTGAAGAGGGCAGCCGGCACTGGCGACTGGTGATCGCTGGGAGGTGTTGGCAAGTACGCCTCAGACAGCGCCAAAAAATCTTTACAGGATGTATGATCCATAAAGTGTTAAATGATGCTGTCTGCTCCCCTGCAAGAGCTGTCTACTAAACCGGACCCCCTGCCGCCCCGCGAGCCAGGCAAAGAATAGATTTTTTAAAAAAAGTTGAGAAAGTTGGGCATTTTATGACAGAAACACTTTATGACTTAGAAAACGTTGCTCTGTGGGCTGTATATCATTCTGTGTGTGCATTTGTGTTCATGTTAACAAACTTTAAAAACCGCTGACGCCCTGCGTTTGAGTGTAAAGGTGGAGAAATTCTGTCCACGTACAGGAGGAACTTTATGTTGTGTCTTATATAACAGGAAACCGTGTTCATGTGTTTCTCTGCTCACTCCAAACTAGGACTTGTATTTTAAGTCTCTCTCTCAGTGGCCCAAAATATTTTCTTCGAAGCATGCCTGAGTTTTGTGTGGGTTTGTAACCAATTTTCCTGCTACAAAAATAGACCACAATCAAGCCTTTTTGTAATTTAGACTCTGCTTCAAAACTAACCACACTTCAAGCCTCTGTTTCTATTTTTGAATCTCACAGCTGAAAGTCCATTTCTGATTTTGTGTGCTGCTCAAAGTATAATTTTCCTTAAGCCTGGGATTGAACACAGCATTTTGCGGCTAATGTATAACAATCTAGAGGGGCCGGATGTGACTGCGGAAATGATTCATTAGTAAAGTAATAGTATCTCTTGTCCTGGCTCTGGGACGTTCGTCACTCGCGGAGCGCTGCGGTGTGATTTTCTCTTCTCCACTGGAAGCACACGGCACAGTGAAGAGGAGACGCTCGGCGACGAAGGAGTTTTTCTTTTCCTTTTTCGTCCCTCTCCCTCCATTTTGCAATAAAAGGAAAAGAGGATTTGGAAACAGAACAAATTGTTCAATAGAGCAGTTTCTTGGCCTGTTGTTTGGAGCGGTTGATGTTTATGCCCATGTGAGAGAGGCCTGACCGTGTTTGCTCCAATCCACAAGCCTTCTATCCTCCTCTGGGACACGAGCCATGTGCTTTAGAGGAAAACCACACAAGAGAGAGCTAGCAGGGGGCAGAACGTTCCAGAAAAATCCTGACCACTGCAAGCCAAGACATCAGCTTGAAACTCAACTGGATGTGGTGAATAAGTCAAATTATGGAAGCGGAGGGTGAAACCTCAGGCTGAACTGGAAAAGGAATAGAAAAGGAAAGCCATATTTGTTTCATAACACGCTTTCCTGAGCTGCGCCTCAAAATGGAGCGAGTATAGAAGAAGTGGAGATGCGTCGCCGGAATGCCATGAATTAAAAGCTTCAGTTTAATCAATTAACTGGGAGTTTACTCATCTGTGATGCATTAAGATCGGGCCAAATAGGTCAAGTGGAGCTTTCGATTGGCTTGTGCGCATATACACATGTCTGAAAGATGGCAGCTGTCTTGTTTAAAGTGAAATAATTGAAGGAAAAGCAGGGCTGGCTCCATAAGGACTACGTCCCCGGCAGTTATAGAGGACAGAGACCGCTAACAGCTTCCTCCTCACTCCATAACAAACAGCGAGGGGCTAGGCCCCTGAGGCTTCCTGTGTCCCACACACAGGCCACAAATAAACACAATCACGTCCTTTAACCGCTCAGCTCTCCCTCACTCGCTCACTCACTCACTCGGTCTCGAAGAAGAAGAAGAAAGGAGGGGAAAGAATCCGGCCAAAATGGGCAAACTGAAAAGAATCGCTAGGCTAAACGCCTGTGTGGAGTTGACAAATAAAAACAGAAGGGTAGTTCAGAATGTCACACAAAATCAGCTCTAAACAGATAATCCAGTGTCTCACTCCAGGAGCGTCTCATACAGTCCAACCGCTCCCTGGAGCTCACGCTTCTGCAGCAATGGACGTCAAGTTCTCCACATTCTACTGGGCTTCAGGATGGCACGGAAGCTGAATGAGGCACTCTGTCTCTCATCAAGTACTCCTGTTTTTTGTGGTTTTTTTCAAGAGAGCCAATTTTGTACTTCTGTTCATGTTATATTTTAAGTTTTAAGCTGACTTAGGCACACAAACAACTCTACAAGACAACTCTACACTGAAATGTCGTTTCAGCACAACGATTTAAATATAATCACATTATAATATAACACACATCCAAAGATCGGAGGGAGAGCAGAAAGGAAAGGAGGAAGAGGACAGAATAATTCCAAGTACAGTATAGATGTAAAATATGCAGAATATATTTGTATTAGTGTGAATGGTTTTGTGTGTCTAGTGTTAGATAAGGAAAGTGCCGATCCTGCCTGTAAACTCTGTGATATGTGCAGTACAGGATGTGAACAAAGCTGCAAAAGGTACTAAAATAAATAGTATGTGTGTGCAAATACAGTGTATATAGTCCTCTATCTACTGTACACAGGCGAGTTAAAGCAGCGCTCCAGAGAACCGTTTTTACATTTTTAAATTGTAGAAGAATTAGATGCAGTGCTACTGTACTGTACAGTGTGTGTGGTGTCTACGATAGAATAAACACGATCAGTGTTCAGGATAATACACAAGGACACGACTCCGACATTAGAGACATTAGACCAGCTGCAGCAACATGTGGAAAAAAAAGAGTCTGTGTCAGTGCAACTACTGTAGTTTCACTAAAACGTCTTAAATAAAACTTTAAGTCCAGAAGAGCTGCTTTAACATCCTGATAGAAATCACCAAAACTGAGACTCTGGGACTCGCAGGAGTAATTAATGCTGCTGTTACTTACTCACCACTTACATTTAAAGTAGTAGTAGCTGTCCAATTAGACTAATTTAGGTCGTTGTCTGATCTTTTGTATATTACTTTGTGGCAGCAACCAGTTCAAAAACTTTCTAAAAAAAAATCACAATAAGACGAGAGTGCAGCACAAAATAATGAACCTGTTTGATCTTTAATTATTTTAATTGGGAGGTTTTAGTGTAATTTCTATAAATTCTCATCCTCCCATCATTAAAGTGTACATGAGCTACTTAATTAAATAAAAAGAAGAGTTTTCTTTTGCTTGGATGAGGTTTACACTCATATATAGTATTTAGATACGTTCAGGAAAGCGCAGCTAGAGTTTCCCCGCGGATTCAGGTGTGTAAGTGTGAGTTAAATGCCCGAAAAATCCTGTAGACACTGAGACTCTGGGGATGATGCCACCATGCCACTGTGGATGTGAGTGCATGTGGAGGGAGGAACTCTGACTAATAGGTTTACCAGAGTCACATTTCTATAAAAAGTGCAATTAAAGTGTAAATTAAAGTGTAAGAGCGGAGAGCGTACAGTATCTGTGATGTGTAGAAGCGTCTCTGATGTATTATACAGACTGGGAGAGGCATTATGAGGGAACGGGGCATTATAGAGAGGATAATGAAGGTACTAGATGATGATGATGATGATGATGATGAAATGGGTGTATTTGCAGATACTGAAAATAAAAGATTGATGCAAACCGTGCTGAAATTGTTTCCCAGGCAAAATCTGAGACAGTGAGGAAATGTTCATCTCCCTTCTCCAGTGTTGGAAAAGTTGGACTTGTTTCAGGTTGAGATGCCGTTAAAGCTGGAAGTTTTACTCAGACCTGGCAACCCTGCTGTTAGGACTATCTGGGTTCCTGTAGGAACGGAGCTGTAAGTTAATTGCCAGTTACAGCGAAGTGGAACTGAGTCATGCAGTAATGTAATGCTGCCTCCCCTATTGTGTCTACTTGCTTTGTTCAGGACCTTTTACAGTACATACAGGATCGCTGTCATAGTGAAAAGTGGCTGCTTCAATTATTTTAAGTAAGCTTCACAGACAAATCCAAAAAAGAAAGAAGCTTTTGTTCAGATCCTACAGCATGTCTTATTTTTGATAGTTGTGTTACTAAAACTGCATTTTTGTTTTTTTGTAGTACATTTCAGCCTGCGAGCTCAACCTGACACATTTGGGTAAACTTTTACTCTCTGAAACAATCACAAAATCACACTTATTTGTTATTATTGTTATTATTATTATTATTATTTAGTTAAAGATTTCTGCTGCATTGGACTGAGTTATTTATTTTTTGGGCAATATACAGAATGATACACAGTAAGTGATATGGATAATGCTTTATTTGAAATAAAAATATATTCTTTCTATCTCATGTACTAACTATAGGCTCAGATGTTTTTGTTTTGCAATGACCCTTAAAATTAAGCAAAGGTGTATCTGTCACACCCAAACATGAACCCATCGCTCTTCTCCCAATCATACTGCAGGTACGACTCAGCTGAACCTGACGATATCCGTACATCCAAGGTTTTGTCGTTTTCCTCTTTGTATTTCTGCCTCTCTGTCATTCGCCAGTGTTTTGCTCTGTGCATGTTTGACTAAGGATTTAGATTTATTGTTTAAAAAAATAGATATTTACAATAATCTGTATTTGTATTCATACACCTCAGCCTTCATCATTACAGCATCTCGTTTCCGTTGTACAACATTTCCTACATTTTGATTAAATGATGATTAATTGTGAGCCCAACTGAACAACTGATGCTCGTGTTTCATCCTGGCAGAACTTGAGAGATCATTTCTTAGAGATGATTACATCATACCGAGAAGACTTAAAGCTGTAATCACTGTCTGGGTGCCTCAACATTGTAGAGAGTTTTTGCAGAATGATGAAGTTAATGTTACAGACTGTAATGCTGGCCTGAAGCGTGGTGCTCTACCAAAACTTGGCACTGAAATAAATTCATCTCTTTTCTTAAACATGAACTTTGAGAAGAGAGATACATGGCTTTTAGGTTAAAAATTACTGGATGCAAGACAATTACAGTATGTTAAGTCAGAACATGAGTACATCTCTGATTACATCTTTTATTTGTGAATTTGGTGAATACATCTGTCCACAATTTGTTTCCTTTCCTTTCAAGCTTTCCTTAATCCTCAAAAGGAGGAGCTGAAAAAAACAGGATAGAAAATGAGGAGATGCAATTTAAGAAACGAGAAGAACCCTTGAATTCGTTTTTTCCCCAGAAGCTACTGGACTCAGGATGTTGGTGTGTAACGTTACCTCGAGTAGACAATAGTGACAGACAGAGAAGGTAATGAAGTTAGAGAACATGTTTTAGAGAATTTATGGACTGTAAACAATAATGGTCAATAATGGTCTTTTCTACAGTACATAAGGTAGTAAAATCAGTAGGACCTGCTCACTGAGGTGGAGGTGAATGTATGAGCTTATAGAATTCCTAAAGAACACATTCTCAAGAATTTCTATAAAATAAATAAAGAAATCCTCCACATCATTAACACTCATTTCTGTAGGAAAACATGTACAGTGTATAGAAATACAGTTCTGTAGAAAGGGTTCTATAGAAACGGCCTGCCAGATGCCCCCATGCTGATTGGGACCAGGACTAAGAGTGCACTGGTTTGTGTGACCCCCGGTGTCTGGTGCCGGTCCTCCGACCAGAAATCCAACCCGGGCCACGGCGGCGAACGAGCCGACTGCTGACCGCTAGTCCACCAGGACCTCCTGTCCTTCATCTCCACGACCTCCATCTCCCTCATTACACAATACTCAATCAGGACGAGTGTGTAAGAGCTCAGTTACACAAAGAAACGGCTGCAGGCTTCTCTCCAGGTCATCTAAACATGTTCACAGGCAGAACGTCAGACATACGAATGAAGAAATAAAGAGAATCTATAATCCATTAAAACAGACTGAGCAGCGATTATTTATTTATTAACAAGAACAAGAAGAACTCGTGTGTAACTCGCGGAGATTTTTTATTTAGCAAATCTAAATTTTATTTAGAAATCTGAGAATTCTCAACAACTAATGGGATTTTGTTTAAAATCCACAGAAAAAGTAAAAGTTCAGTGGAACATGCATGTCATCTCAGACGCTGAAATTCTGTAGATCATTAAGGTCATGACCTTGTTGAATTTCTCTCCGGGTTTTTGTGTTTTATGAGACTTTTTTATTAAAGCTTGTCCCTTACTCCATTTCCCAGAGCGCACACACACACACACACACTCTACAAAAGTCACATGCTGTAATGACCATCACCTGAAGCTCATCAAGGTGATCAGTGTGTCTATAGATAGTGTGTGTGTGTGTGTGTGTGTGTGTTTGAATCGGTTCCTTTGTCTTGCGCCTGTTCAGGTTGCTGTTCAGTTCCCTTCTTCATTCTTAGTCCATGTTATTCTGTTGTTTTGTCATAGTTCCTATCCCGAGTCTTAGTTTTCCTGTTTGTGTTCGTACCTCGTGTGTTTGTTTTGTTTTAAAGTGTGTGCACTCTGCTTTAACGATGGTCCGTCTCGCCTCCTGCCTGTCCTCCACACGTCACGAGGTTCTATACGGTCCTTTTGCAGGTCTGTAGAGTTCTATAGACACTAAATGAAAAAATCTATAGAACATGCATCTTGAAGCAGACGTCCTACTGAAATACAACACAACAGATTATCAGGGTCCCACGTTATGCAGTAGTGTGTAAGAGCATCAGTTAGCACAATAACGCTTATGGTGAATTTATGGTAGAGTTATGTAAAGCTTAATCGCTGTTTTTTAACTGCTACATAAAACTCCAGCTTTGGCTCTAGTTCACTGCTGCTGACGTGACACATTTGATACGCGCGGCTCCTGCGGGTCTGCCGTGTAGAGCGGGCACTGAAATGCACGATTCAAAAGAATGAAAGACAATTTTGAGCTGCACTGCCAAGTCCTTCGCCATGAAGCTTCCTGCTGCTCAGGAGTTCCTGCTGTGTGGTGGAGAGACAAAGAGGAACTCGAAACAGGAAATATTTGGTCGTATAAGATTCCAAAACCCCAACCTACTGTACCCCCAGACGATGACGCGGAGGACGTCCGAGCACTGTTTGGGGAGTGTAAAGTCTTCGTGATGGCTCAGTCTGCGTCTCCCCCCGTTGTGCTTTAAGACAAGAATGTGCAGAAGCGAAGGGCAAAGTGAGCGTCACTCCTCGATGAGCCTTTGAGTAATTTCACAGCTCTCTCCTTCCTGTCAGGAGAATCAGATCTCAGAAACAAACTGGTCACAGGAAGTCATTTCTACACGACTTTGTTCCTGGAGCTGCACTTCTAATTCTGATGAGTAGAGTGATTTACAGACGCTCGTGTGGAACCAGGCGGCCCGGCAGTGTAGCGGTTAGCACTGTGGACTCGCACCTCCAGGGTCGACGATTCCATTCACACCTCGGGGTCTGTGTGTGCGGAGTTTGCATGTTCTCCCCGTGATTGGTGGGTTTCCTCCGGGTACTCCAGTTTCCTCCCACAGTCCAAAGACATACGGATTCGACTAATTGGTGTTCCCAAATTGCCCATAGTGTGTGTGTGTGTGTGTGTGCGCCCAGCGATGGATTGGCACCCCATTTAAGACGTACCCCGCCTTGTGCTCTAAGTCTCCTGGGATAGGCTCCGGGCCCCCTGCGACCCTGTATACATGATAAAGTGGTATAGACGATGTGTGAGAGAGTGTGGAACCATTTGAACACCGGGGTGTTATCGTACCTGTCAGGTGTGTATGTTGGCTCAGTGGTCAGTACGTGCTGGTTAACTTCGATAATTCACTAACACAAATATCTGAATTTTTTTATCAAGTGAGTTTACAGAATTCCAGAACCTCCACAGTTCAGCTTCCAGCTTAGTTTAAGTTCGTACAGCTTTAGAAACTGGTATTAAGTGGCTCTGGACTACTTTTGCCTCTGCAAATCCTCATCAGTTCATGAGATAGGACTTGAGGAGAAATACTTTTAGTGCTTTAAGTGAAATACTGACCAGGAAATTATGCAAAGAGTTATTTCTTTCCAAAGTCTGAAATGAATAAGAATTCCCAGATGCTCAGTGTGGCCTCAGACTGTAAATGTTTTACTCCGAGCAGAATGCATGTCTGCTTTTTGCTAAATGAGTTTTTAATTTTGATCTAGTTAACCTCCGACCTGCCTCTTCTTCACCAGTGAAAAAAAACATCCTGGATAAATATTTGAGCAGGCAGCGTGAGCGCGTACAGCCCCGGCTCCCTTAGAGGCCCTTCCTGGCCTGTGTCAGCCAAGATTAATGTAGATTCACTAATGCACTGGGGTGGGAGGCACACACACACACACACACACACTCCTCCAGAGTAGAGAGTTATCTGAGAAATGCATTTCTCCTCTGTGTGTGTGTGTGTGTGTGTTTTGATAGGATGTTACACTTCCTTTATAAGGGTCCAATGCTGGTTTGAGGACAGAACAGAGAAGTTATGACACAATGAAAGACAGACACTTGTTTTGGGGTAAAGAACGAGTCGGATCTGAAGGTAATGGAAATTCCTTCACAAGTTTTATGGATCAGTGCCTCCAAAAAGACCTTCACAAACTTCTTGCTTGCTTTCTGTGGAACTGATTAGTCTAGACAAACCGAGAGAGAGAGAGAGAGAGAGAGAGCATGGTCAGTAATGAGTGCACCAATGCCACTTTTTTAATTAGAGCAGTGTAATGCCATAGAGGACCATTTTTGTACGTAATCAAACATAAAGTTATATGATTTAGACATAGTGTCTTGCAGGGGTTCCTGGGAGTAACAGTCAGCCATTGTAGAGCACGATGAAGACTAAAGCCTGTAAGAAAGGCATGCTGTGGGCCTGGCATGGCTGGAGGAAAGGCCTCTAGTCACTGTTACTCGCAATGGACAGAGGTGCCTTTGTCTGGTGACTGCCACCGCCTAGCAGGTGCTTTTTCTAACTTCCCCCTTCTTCCTTTCCATGCTCTAGAAGACTTAAGTGTCCTGCCCCCCTGAGGGCGAAGTGGCCTGGAAGGTAGATACGACTGATGGGAAATTCACCTCTTTTCAATTCACCAATAAGACACAATTCTTCGATATAACATGAAACCTTATAATCTATTAAAAATGATCAAGGTAGGGCCTCCGAGTGGCGCAGTGGTAAAGTTCTCGCCCTATCATCCGGAGATCGCTGGTTCGGTTCCCGGGTGATGCTG
>JAQMYL010000027.1:64092-75961 GCA_030014365.1 Clarias pachynema | reverse complement strand
CTCAGCTCGCGCCTGGACTAAAGCTGTCACGCGTTAATTGACGGCCTCCGCGTTCGCGCTCGTCTCCATGACAACGCGCGGCTCGGTTTCCTGACTAAGGCGGAATTCATTCACAAAACACTTGCTTCGTCTTCACGTTCCCTCCTGCGCCAGTCAGGAATCCATTATCACCACGTGACCTGCCTGGACTGTATGTACACTCATGTCATTTACATATCTAACCGCAGAGAGCTCGATTAATACAACACGGGTTTGAACATTTCCACTAATATCGTGCATTATACATGTAATAAACCCTGCTGTGTCCTCATCTGTCTCTGTCCTACAGCTCAGACTCTCAGTGCAGCTAGAACCTGCTGGTTCTGTTAAACACACAGAATACATGACTCTGATTGGTTAATCCTGTTGTTGTTGTTGTTTGTATGAAACACTTTCATTAAACAAACAAACAAACAGCAAAAGAGGAGTTAATTTAATATCCGCTAAATCACTCAATCACAATACAAAACTTGGTTTTGTAACCTGTTATGGCCATCATTAGAAACAGATTTAGAGAGAAACTGCTGCCTAAAACACATTAAAATATATTAGTTATATTTAACCCAACATAACCACATGTACAGTGACAAATATGTAATTTCATTTTAGCCACAGTCTGTATAACATTCATTTTCGGTTCTGAGTCTAGACAGATGATACTGAGGTGCAAACTGCCCCCTTGGCTACTCTTTAAACGTGATGCTTTTCATTCAGTGCTAATGAGAGCAAACTGGAAATGCGATTATCACAGAGGAAATAAGGGCGCTTTTCACAGCTCCAATACACAGCAGGTCACACTTTACTATGGAAATCACCCTCAGCAGGCTCTCACACATATTAACAGGTCAAACTGGTGAAAGGATTCATGTAATACTTTTCTGTCAGCATGATCATTTAAGTGCTTACAAGCTTGGGCATGACATCTTTCCTCTTTCTCTCACATCTTTCCTCTTCTAGACATTTCTTTAAAGATTTAAAGATCACTTTAAAGATAATCACAGAAATTATTATATGAATAGAATCGATGTACAACCATTAGAATTGTCTTTTCGTCTAATCTACAGAGTCACACATGCAGACACAACGTTCTTTAAATATGCACTAAAATCTTGTACCATCCACCTTGTGGCTCCAGAGAATGCAAATCTCTAGTTCTCTGAGTTTGTGTGGGAAGAAGAAGACACCACCATCAGCATCACTGAAGGGAAAGCAGAGCTCTTGCTGAGATGGTGACCCCTGACCCTTCTTCAGAGACCTGACAGGAATGCCCCTGAACTCTCACCCATGGGACAAACTAGATATAAAGCATGACCTGTTGTTGGGTCGTGGACCCAGCATTCACACAGCTGGCGTTCTGGGCATTCCACACACCGCTCGTCACATTCCGCCGTGACCTCACCGATGAGACCCTGAAAGACCACGATCTTCTGTAGATCTTTGCTTAGATTGTAAAATGATGTCTTACCATGTCTACATAAAATACACTGTATTTTAAAAGATAATTTTTCAAAAACTGTATCCTTTTTTTAAAGAATAATTATGTCATACTAGTCGATTCATGAAAGGATGTTTGTTGAGATGACGCACATGGCACTTTTACTATTTCATTACTGTTCAGGGAATCCTTGTGAGGAAGTTTTTATTTTCATCTTCCACCTGTCCTCTTATTCATGTGTTTTTGCAGCCTGGCCATAATGTCATGAAGGAGCGACAGGGAGAACAGCTCTTTGTTAGCAGTGATTCCCAGAGTTGCTACCAAGCAGGGGTTTAATTCAATCCCTGAATCAGCGTTGCTGCTTGAGGGTCATTTGAGATCAGCAATATCTAACTCTCTGTTGAAAAGCTAACACCTAAAATAGGCTACAGTTAGGAAGAGGCGTACATCACCACCAAGTCGACCGCTTCCTGCGATACAGCAATTTTCCTATTGATGACGGAGTGTCTGCCTCCGGACATGACTCAGGGCATTTCGTTGCCTGCCATTAATGATTAATGAACACAAGGCCTGAGCGTGTCAGTCAATGGAGAGGAAATTAAGAAAGGAAGCAGGAGTGCAGAGGATGCTCGGTGGATGTGATCCTGATATCCTCACCATTTGGTCATTTGTCTGCTAATTTTAGTTTATGATTATTGCATTGATAAGAACTCCCTGGTGCGCTCAGGAGCCAAGCGGTCTAATTCTGAGACTTCTATTTTGTTAATTGCCCATATTGTCTGTGTATCAATCAGATTAGCGCTGGGGGATCTAGGTGGAGAGTGCAGCGTAAAGCAAGTTTACCCAGGAGGAAGTGCAGGCCTTTGATCTGGGCTAATGAGCTGCCAATACTGCCCTCAAGGGCCACTTCCTGGGCCAGCTGGGGGCCTGTGAGTTAGGCCACCTGAAACAACATGTAGTCTCCCTCTTTCTAAGTGCCCCTCCTCCTCCGGACACCCTTCCCCCATTCTTCCTTAATGCTAAGTCCCTGTCTCTCCCCATTCAATGATAATTGGAGATAGAGGTGGGCTGAAATCACCCCAGTGTCCTTTTGTCCTCAGTGCATTTATTCACTCTCTGCTCTGACACTGTCAGAGTTCTGTGTTTGATAGATGTTCTCCCTGACATGGCATTCTGTTTCAATTGAATTCTTTTTCTTTGGGAATCTGCCTTCAGTTAATTCTTCTGTTAATTTTGTCCCAAAATGATTGGAGTAATATACTTTTGCAAGTTGGGTGTAAAAAAAAAAAGAAAAGAAAGAAACTGGTACAAATCTGCTTGTTTTTAAACATCAGATCCCAGGTACAGAAGGAGGACGGCCACGACATGAAGAAAGATCTTATGTGAAAATAGTTTTATATTAAATATGCGGCATTCGTCAATGAAAAGAATGTACAATGAAATGCTGAAACAAAGTCTGTTCCTACAGGTAGCCTTTTAAAAGTTCGAGATTTCCGATACGACGTTCCAAATCCACAATGCGCTCCTCAGCTCCAATCCCAGATGGGTGTCCTTCTCACTCCTTTTGTAAATGTGAGAGGGAGAGAAGGTTGAAATAGAAGCTCCACCAATCCTCAGAAGCTCTATTTCACATTAAATTCTCTTTGACCCAGTCCAGTTCAGATACACACAGTCCTGGGAAAAGAATTAACAGACTGCGTTTTTTTCCCCCCACCAATCATCATCTGAACACCAGGCCTTGTGGAGGTTGATGGCGAGCACACAGCAGCCCCTTTGATGGATCTGGGGACAGTGCGACATGGAACACTTCCTGGGCTGAATAGCGCCCCGATACTCGACACCTGGGACAGTGGCGCTGCGGTGTTGGCACGAGGCCAAGCCCGAAGAGGCACCTTTGTGTACCCAGTCATAGAAAACGAAAACCTATCCGGAAAGATCTCTCCGTGCAGGTTCCCATGCGTCGCTCCACTCTAGCCTGCATCCCCTTTGTGCCAAACTGACCTGGGACTCACTACATTTTGTTTTAATCTGAACTTTACTTCCTCTCTCTGTAAAAAAAAAGAAAGAAAAGAAAGAAAAAGCATGCATGCACTTGGCTCCTTTGCCATGCCCCGGGGCACTGCACATGCTTTGTTGTAGATGTAAAAACATTTTCTGGGATTAATTTGCTGGCATTGTTCATGTTGTCGAACAAGAGGTGTCTAGTTTCGTGCTTTATTTACTGTTGCTTGTCATGTCCTTATGTACACTGAGGTTAAAAAGCTTCAGCAGAAAAAGACAGGTCTGTCGTAGCAGAAAGTCAATTAAACAGAGGAAGCACTGCTGCTTTGTTCATTCCTCGTAGTGAAAAGCATATGCACTAACCTTATTAAAATTGATATGATAACCATGAAAAACTCTGCCCATTAATAGAAAACAGGAGAGAGGAGTAAGAAATCGCTAAACCACAACAAGGCATGCAATGACTAGCATGTGTGTAGGGGCCACTATGTGTCCATTAGTGCTAAGGCTCTGCCTCGGGAGTCCCTGTCGGTTTGGGCAGAACCCACCGGCTTGTCTGGCTCCTCCGATGCACAAGGCCGTCTCCCAGTGAAGGTTCAGTGCATCGAACAACGTGACATCCCCATCAAAGCAGCCGGGCTTGAATAAAAGACCTTTTTATGACTTTCCTTCAAAGAGCAACTGGAAGTTCAAAGCACACACAGAGAGAGAACGAGTCGATGGAAAGTTCAGAATCATATGGAGAGAGGAAGAGTGATAGAGACAGAGAGAGAGAGAGAGAGAGAGAGAGATGGATGGATGGATGGATGGATGGGGAGGAAGGCCTTAAAGGTGATTCAATATTGCTCATGAAAAGCTGTTTCCAATCTGCTGCCGCTCTCACGAGCACGAAATCTTCAGCATGATGGGAACTGCATAAGGTTCCCCATTACCTTGTTGTTTTATTAAATGTACACATCTTAGACTCTTCACGTGTAACGTTTTTACCTTTTCACAAGTGGTAGTTCCTCTTAAATTTAAAAATCATATCAGAAATATGGTTATAAATTTCCCAGAATAGTTGCAGTAAATTTGTAAGAGAGGTCATGGGGTCGGTGTGCTGCTGCAGCAGGTAGCGCTGCCTCCACAGATCTCCTGAGTTCCCGGTTCGATCCTGAGCTCAGGTTATGTCTGTGCATGTTTTTTGCGTGTCATATGAGTTTCTTCCACACTCTCAGATTTCTTCCATCCTCCTAAATACACATCAGTAGGTAGAAGATAAATTGACCTTAGATGTGAATGTGTGTGAGAATCGACTCAATAATAGACTGGTGTCCCATCTGTGGTGTGTTTCTGCTTCATGTCAACATTAAACTCCAGATCCACTGAGACCCGGTCCGGAATAAAGTGCGTACTGGAAGTGTGTTAGGATGTAAACTGAGTGAGTTCAGATATCAGGGACACAATCACTGTGTCTAAAGTCTTTTTTTAAGGAGGTCATAAATTATTAAATTAATTTGATTCTGTTATGAGAGATCTGATCAACTGCTGATTATATAGTGAATCAGGGGACTGAAAACTTTTGCTAAATCTTCTGAAAAAAAAACAGAACAGAAGCACAGGAGGGAGATGTGTCTCTGAGTTTGTGTTGATTTTGCTGTGCAGATTTATACGGTTTACTGTAGGTAAGGAAATGTTTGCATCATTCTTTAATAGATGTGATTGACTTTTTGTTTGATGTGTCACATTTTGTGCAGAAATATGGACCAATGGAATAATATGGAAGTAAGTTCACCATATTAGTCGTGACCAAAATAGAAATACCAGTAAATGGGACAGCTGCGTTTTCTTCTGGATAACAAACTATAAATTTCACATTTTAGTTCTGTGCAAAAGTCTTAGGCACATGCATATAACTGCTGGAGAGCAAGGATGTCTTCATAAAAGTTTCTACATAAAAAAAAAAAACTATATTATGCAGTAAACTGTAATTAATGAAGCAAAGTCAAATGAGCTTCTTAGTTTTACTGAACATCCTGCAGAACCAGAAACAGTCAACTGCTTCCTTTATCATGCAGCAAAACTCTGTCTTTCTTTTTTGTCTGAAAAGTGCTCTTGTACATACTACGTGCTTTATTTTCCAGTCTATATTTTGCTGGAACACTCATGTTTGGAAATCTGATTTTTTTGTACTGACTTAATAAAGAGGTCATAAAATACACATGCATAACAAAGTTTGTACAAAAAAAAAAAAGGTGCTTAAGACTTCTGCACAGCACTGTATATGTGGCATTATATAAGGATGTCTCCAGAAGTATTAACTCTGTACAATAAGCCAAATCCGTGCTTAACAGATATGAGTTTCTATAATTGCTTATGACAATGAATGATTTTCCACCACGGAATCATTTCAGTTCATGTAAGCCAAACGCTGATACACACTTCCTCTCTTAATTGACTAGCAGAGATTACGGCCTAACAATCAAGATCCTAAGTAACCGTAGAGAAAACAGTTTACTCGTATTTGTTTACGGCGGACGGTAATATGCCAGATGGGCTGACGTTCGATTCAGCAGCCAACATGGTGTCTGGGTAGATTATGTCCATAGTTTTGCTAAGTGCGATCAGTAACTATCACATTTTGCCAAAAACCCGTAAGTTTGGTAAGCATTTTGATATATATATATACCAGATAAATTAGTTTTAACGTAAATACATATTATATGAACATTTAATGTTGAACGTTAATGTAATGTTACCACTACAAATGTGTTTGTAGCTGAATAAAAGATTTTTTAGAAAGATGTTGTTTAGGAGTGAACAAAGTACAATAGATTAAAACATGCACTCAAATAATTTTCTCATATTGCGTTTTAAAATCCGACTATATAGGAGGTCTGCAGATTCGTAACTGACACGACGCAACGCACTAAATGCAGCTCCTGTGTTGAAAATACAGTCATTGATGGACCACGGCGAGGCATCGCTGATATACAAACTGCACACAGCCATAAAAAAGCATGAAATCTATTATTTAATGCTGAGAGAAGGGGACAGGGTCGAGTCCTGAGTCGTCCTCTTCATCTCTACACAGCTGCAGTGATCCGATCCACTAAACAGCTGATGCAACGGCCGTCCTAAACCTCAGCCCAAACCCTATCGAGTCACCTGTAACATTATATAAATAGAAAGGTCCAATTTCCGCCCGGTGATATATAATGCAGGTATCTCCTTACAAAGAGCCCTCCCTCCGGGGGCGGCTGTGCGCCTCTGCAGTGCCTCCTGAAATCCCTCAACCCTTAATCCCCTTAGCAACAAGGGTCTGTTTCTCTGCTTAGACTGAAGTAGGCCTCTGAGGCCGAGTGTACGCCTCAGCCTGTAGGCCAAGAGCCTCCTGTTTACAATTTCCCTATTCCTGTTTTTAATGTTGCTCTGAGAGAAGCCACAAAGGGCCAGTTTTGTCTAGCAGGAACAAGGGAGCTATTAGAGGAGAGATGGAGGGAGGAAGGAAGGAAGGGGAGATTCAGCGAGGGTAGGAGGAGGAGGAGGGAAATGGGTGCCCCAGGGGGGATTAGCTAGTGCAGCTGCTCCCTTTGGGGCAAGATATGAGAGGCATTTTTATATCAGGAAATATTACAATGAAGGACCCTGAGGGTGCGTGCATGTCCGTGTGGAAAGAGGGGCAGGTTGTGAGGTTTGTTTTTTTTGCACTTCGTGCCGTGCCAGTGCAAATGCAGGATTAGCGTTCTGTGCTCGTAAACAGGAGGCCATCGGCTCCGAATTGTTTCCTGAAGATATGACTGAGTGGATCAATAAGGCAGCACACAAAGCGCATCTGTCGAAACCCACACAAGTGATAGTATTCATCAGAAGGTCCAGAGAGGAAGTGTGTGTGTGTGTGTGTGTGTGTGTGTGTGTGTTTTCAGTGTATAAGTTTTACTGTATTGCCTTTAAGGATTTTGTTTTTGCTGTAATAATATTTAACCTAACTTGGGTAACTTAATTATAAATCAGTTATCCAAAATATTTAGGTAGTTTAAACTTTAACATTATATTCCAAGTACACAAAAATTTTATTCTTCTTATTCTTCTTATTCCTATTATTATTTGAAGGTACTCCTGTCATTTTTAAAAAAAAATCCATAACGCACCAATTATCTGACACATTTACATTTAACTTGTTCTTATTTTCAGAGCTGTGGACCGGCATCCTATCTTTACTCCATTAACAAAAGCTGCTGTGCCAAATTTTTGTTGTTTTTTGAAATAGAAAAGAATGGAAGGTGTTATCTCCTGGGTTTGTCCCTGGGGAAGCTCGGAGCGGGCGGATCATGCAGCAGGCTCGATGGTGGAAAAGCACCATGAGTTTTTTCCTCTCTCCATATGGCAGCCATTTGTCTCAAGCAGTTCTGCAGGATGTAATATGAAAAAAAAAGGAGCAGAACGCACTGGCATGGGATCTCTAGAGGCCTGGTGTCCTTCACATTCAAGAGGAGAGAGAGAGAGAGAGAGAGAGATTGCGAGTAAATGGTGACATACATGTCTGGAGAACTCATGTAGGGTTTAATAAAAACAGGCCCAGGAAACTAATTCCATCTGTTTGTTTGGAGTTCATACTGGACTGGAATCATCAGCAAATCACAAGGAAAAAAATCTAATGATTTATATGTAAAGTCAAGGAGATATCGGAGGATCAATCCAGCTTAATGTTCCAGGCACCGTTCAGGTGAAGGTCTCTGCTAAAACCCAGAAGGTTGTGAGTTCAAATCCACTGTTAAGCCCTTGATCAGAGGTTTTAACCCCCAAAGGCTCGGCTATGTGCTCGGAAAGTGTTCTGTTGCTTTGGATGAAAAATGTTTGCCAAGCCCATAAACGTAAACTTTCAGCCAGAAGCACTGATTCAAGGAAGAAAATACTGAATAATGGACCATTCCTTTTATCTCATTTTTTTTCTTTATCCCCCTCTGTTTGGACTTTCTCTCCCCAGTCTGTTCCATGTGTGCAAAAAGGATCATAATTAACATTTGCCCAATTCACTAAGGGACACGCATTCTAAGCCCTTCCTTCCTGCTGCAAGTGGAATTCTCATTAAGTCGTAACTACTTTTCAAGAGCAGCATTCCTCCTCAGAATGCCAGGTCTTTCCAGCAGACCAGCGAGAAACAAATTTCTTAACCATGATTTAATTGCAAAATGCTTTGATCTGTCATGAAATCACTTCATAAAATAATTCGTAGGGTCGTGTCCCTTTAAGGTGTTTTTGCGTGGCTGATTTCGGACACATGCACTCTAAATAAATGAATTTAAACATTTTCAAATTTGCACCGTACACGCCTTTTTTTATTTTAAAATCAGTTTTTTTTCCAGGGAGAGAAGAGAGATTCGATCAGTTAAGAGCCTGGGGAATTTTTGCGTGTTTGTTATTGTGATTGTGATTAAAACGGAGGCCAGGGGTCTGTTGGAGCAACCTGATGCCCTGATTTTCGTGCTCCTCAGTGCTGGCTGCAGTCTCTCTCCTCTTACCTGGACTGAATAGAGGAGACTGGGCTAATTAGGATTCAGCACTTCCCTACTTGGCTGGCTCATTTAGTAATTTGTCTGGCTCCTTTCCTTCTTCCCTTCGGCCTGTAAAATGATCCGTCTACATAATTTGCCCCAATAACCCCCCCCCCCCCCCCCTCAACTACCCCTCCTCCCCCCACCTCCACTTCCCCCGAAAGGTGAATGCTAATCCTGTAAGAACCACAGAGAGGAAAGCTGGAGGCACAAAATCTAAACACTGAAGGGTGAAGGGTACAAACATACCCACGTGCACACGGTCACAGCGAGCGAGCTGAAGATCTAAACATTAGATATGCGTCATGTGACCCTGAGCTCATGTTAAACTGTAATTAAATCACTGGTCACAGAAATAAAGCCTGAATCTTTTCTACAGTGTGATTCGGTTGAAAATGTGGCACAAGAAGCCACCGACATGTCGTTTCGCTTTTTCTCACGTTGGCTCTCGTCCCGTGCTGACCGGCGGCTCACTGGTGTGTGGGGACGGGCGAGGGGCCAAACGGGGACCGGAGGCACGCTTCTAGACTTGTGGATGAGGCAGAAAATGCATTATGGACTGTAATGGTTGGCTGATCGCTCCCATTCATGCCATGAGCTGCTCACAAAAGAAGCAGGGCTGAGTTCAAATAATACATCTGCTCCTCCCCACTGACCCTGACCCCCTCCTGGGCCTGTTTAGATGTTCATGAGGCACTATTGGTGGCAGGACAGAATGTGTGCCTGCTCCTCTGGGCCTGGGGTTATGGTACCAGCGGTGAACAGCAGGCGGACTTCCTGTCTTCTATAGAACATGCTGCTTGCTGTCAGGAAGTGAAGCCTGAAAAGAGGGAAGGAGCTGCAGCGTTTATCTTCCAGACATGAGCAGATCTTTAGGAAACATTTAACTGCTGATTAATTAGATCTGATTAATACCATTTGATCGGCAGCGACCCTGAAAAAAGATTTCTGGAAGTTAATTTTCCTGAGAACGTCTAAGACACGTCAGGAAATTTTAACACAGAAAACCAGAATTTTCAGCACTTTCCCTCTCTGGTTTCAAAAAACACTGACTTCTTACAGAATGTGGACTGGAGGTCACCACCATCACCCCGGTCCTGTCTCATGTTCCCGATCTCTCTCTGACTCCCGAGTCGCCGCTCGTTCCGTCCAGACCTTCCTTACAAAGAAATCAGACCGTTTCAAATCTTTGACGTAAAAGAAGTCGACGTGATATAAAAGTGATCTAACGGCGCTGCTTTAATGTGGAACTCCGTCTGTTCTTGTAAAAATGTCTCATAGTGCGTACGACTCCAGGTTCCTCCTCTAGTTTCCTCTGATTGTTTCGTGTAGACAGATGCAGTGCGTCTCTCAAAGTGACCTCACGAGTTCAAACTTTATTAGTGAATCACCTACGGCTATTCTTAAACCCTTCGTTTGCCCAATGCAGGTGTGCGCTGAGATTTGTTTTAATGATTTGGGATCAAGTGTTCTTTCTGCCTAAGTGTTTTATGTGTAACGCAACAACAGCAACCACAACAACATTGTTTCAGTCTGTTATAAAAACCATTACAGACTAATACACACTGAACCACCTCTCCTCTCCTCTTTTATTCCTACACATGTACGTTTTCTAATCACAAGACATTGGCAGCAAAAATATGTTGATGCACTCTGGCTTACCTTTCTCTTTCCCCCTAAGCGTCTCTCTCTCTCTCTCTCTCTCTCTCTCTCTGTATGAGACTGATATCAGCACTTGGAGACTAAATGGAGCTGTACTTCATCCTGGCTGTTCACTAGGCCCAGCTGGAAGACAGCGCTCACGGCCCAACTTCAAATTCTCATTTGGAAAACAGATAATGCAGAGCTTCAGCTGGACACAATGGATAATATAACACACATGTGTGAACCAGACCCCCCCGCTCTCCATGGTACACCACTTCAACATCTCTTTAGTATGTAGTATGAAGACACACAGGTCAGTCACTATGATGTAAAATATCCAGGAGAGCCGTTCTTGCACCTCATCATGTCCTAAAGTCATTTTTATTTTTACGATCATGTTTCTGAATGTTAATATATTTGTCTCATTTCATGACATTTACATGCAGTAATGAAACACGTGATCGATGCAGGATTGTACGGCTCACAGGTCCACTGTCTCATGTGCAAGCGCACTTCGTTTTAGTTTGTGTGATTCGTCTGATGCTCACTAACCTTTAACATGTTACCTAATTCAAAACAACATTCCGTGTTTTTCTTCCTTCCTCACATGTGTGCAACCCCCCCCCCTCCCCCTCCCCATCAGGCTCTGCAGATTGAGGGTCCAGGGGGAGATGAGGGGTTCGAGGCTGATAAGGCTGATGTCATTCCTAAACTTCCTGTGGATGTGAGTAACTGTACACGATGTGCTCAGGGGCACGGTAGGGGAGCAACTATAAAAAGTCTGACACACACACACACACACACACACCACCTCATCCACAACCACAGTTAATTAAAGAATAAGGTTTATAATGTCTGATACACCCAAGTCTTACAGCTCTTACTTAAATATGGAGTCTTATAGGTGTACAGAATGACTGCTTAATATCTAATATTTGTTCTTTAATTAATTCCAGGATATGATTTTGCTGAACACACATGCACATTTCTTTGCTCTTCCAGTTTAGCAGTGATTGAAGCTCCACAGACGAAATCCTCCACATCATCCTGTTCTCAGATCAGACACAGACTGATTATTTTTAAATATACAACAGTCAGTTCTGAGCGAGTAATCTGATTGGACGAGAGGCGTTATTCCATGAGTGCTGATAACAGACAGTAACAGCACTGTGAGGTGTAACTGTATGTATGAGTGGGCGTGTCCCAGGTGTTGTCC
>JAQMYL010000027.1:50176-60400 GCA_030014365.1 Clarias pachynema | reverse complement strand
AAAAGAAGAGGAGATGCTACACCACGGTAAACAAACCCCCCCCCCCCCGTCCTAACTATTTTGAGACCTGTAGCAGCATCAAATTTGAAATGTCTTCATTTTGTGCATAAAATGTTAAAATTTCTCGGTTTAAACCCTTATGTTCTCTATGTTCTATTGTGAATAAAATGGCTCATGTGATTTTAAAGTCTTTTAGTTTGCTTTTTTTATTCAAGTTTAAAAATGTCCCAACTTTTCCGGAATTTGAGTTATATGTATGTTTGTCATAGGCTCATTGGTTTAAAATAAAATTAGAATATGACAAGTTAATTTTATGTTTTTAGTGCATGCATGCAAAAAAAACTTTTTAGCATTTTTTTCTTCATGTGTTAATAGTTTCATGACATTACTGGAAGGCTAAATATCATGCACACTGGTGCTTTTCCTTAAAAATTATATCTCAGTGTTTAAGACTTTATTCACAGTAAAACACTGTCACTATCATGGGGGGCCTGGAGACTTTTACTAGGGGGCTCATGGCACGAGGCAGGGAACACCATCGCAGGGGGAAAACACACACACACACACACACACACAGTGGAACTGGAATCACCAATTAACCTACTTCGTTGGACTGTGGGAGGAAACTGGAGTACCCAGAGGGAACCCACCAAACATGGAGAGAATACAACAAGTTCTATGAACAATGACCTGAGGTGGGAATCAAACACTGGTACCTGGAGGTGTGATGCCACAGTGCTAACCCCTACACCAACATTCCACTGTGCAATAAGACGCCAGCTAATGATTCTAGTGTTAAAAAAGTGTACGACTGATGACCTGAGACTGACACACACTTCACAGATTTCAGAGACTCGTGAAAAGTGACATGTGAACATCTGTGTCTAGAGGAAGCTCCTTTAAAGAAAAGATGTACATTCTTAAACATAAAAGTGACTGATAAAGATTATTTAGACCTGTGATATACAGTACATGAATAATGTTGGGTTTCATACAGAAACAAAATATGTACAATAATATTTTTCTATTCATTGGACCCACAGAGTTCTTGAACTGTGCTTCCTGGAGTCCGGGGCGTACTCCTGGCCAGCACCCAGTGTTCAGGACACAGTCCAGACTCACCACCGACCCTGACCAGAATGAAGCAGTTACTGAATGTTCATAGCTACAGCTGAGGATTGTACACCTGCAGAGTGACCTGTAGGTTCGTGTGCCTAATAAACTGGAAAATAAATATAGAAAATAAAATTCTAATAAACTCTGGTTTAACTTTGCCTTTATGTTTTTTTTCCTCCTTGTCTAATTTATTACTCTTTTCCTTTCCTTCCAGAAAACAACTGTAAGCAACTATTACCAAGAATAAGCAATTTCCCTCTGGGATGAATAAAGTTCTTTGAATCTTGAATGTTCTTTTGTAATCTTATGTTTTATGGTGGGACATGTCCCTGGTCTCTTATTCTTGATTTTTAACTCTCTCTGTATTTTTAAGCAGTTTCATTTGAGTTGCTGAATCATACGCTCTGCATTATTATTATTATTCTGTCCATCTCTGCGTGTCGTCTTTTTTGTGTTCGATATTTACAGTTTCGACTCTACAAATCCCCTCATTTTCTTTGCCTTAAACTGCTCTTCTCTCTTCCCTAGACTCTGAAGAGAGATGAAAATCTTGGCATGATTTAAGTGCAAATGAAGAAAACCTATGTGACTCCTATGTGCTTTCAGCTGCCTGTGCATACAAAAGGACTGAGCAGTGATGTGTGAGTCCGTCTCTGCCAGCTGGGCCTCCAGGTCTACTGTTCTGCTCTAGTCTACCATGGCACTGCTGCTTTCCATCTGCATGGTGTCCCACAATTTCCCTGCAATAGCTGTGTGGTGAAGTGGAGAGAAAAGACTTAACCCCAGAGCAAAAAAAGCAAGCAATTTCTTTTATCTAACTTTATGGGTCTCATCTCTCTCTCTCTCTCTCTCTCTCTCTCTCTCTCTCTCTCTCTCTCTCTCTCTGTCTCTCTGTCTGTTTGTCTGTTTGTGACTGTGAAGAAAACTGGACTCAGATAGACCGGACTGCAGAGAGCGTGATAGTGAGAGAGAATAAATAGAGCGAGCTCACTGACAGGAAGTCTAGATTGGAAGGATAGGGAAGGAGATAGTTGGACAAAGAGGGAACAAGAGATCAGGCTCGCAGGATACCGGGTCATCTCTCATGCAGATCTGTCTCCTGCCTCTGAGCCTAGAGCTCTGTGGACACTTCCCGTCCGGAAGCTTGGAGTCTTCCCTGGACGACTCCTTAAAGAGCCCCACTCTGGCAGACAGTCTGCAGAACCTGAAATCCTCACTAAGCACCACTTAACACGCCCGTCTAAGCCCCAAAACCGAGCCTCCATCACATTCCCATTAGCCTTTCTACCAGAGACGGCCGATGTAAAGCCGACAGCTCCGGACACTTATCCGGATCGGCCCACTCCGCCGCTGAAGCAATGACCGTGCAGATTCACGTACATTAACGTTATGTTCGTTTGTGTTTTTCAGTATGTAGGAGCAGCGCACCCTGCACACAACACACACACACACACCTAGGGCAACTTATTTAGATCTGGTCCACCTACTGTTGTGTTTTTGGACAGCACAATGGAAAACCCTTGCAGACATGGAGACAACACAACACAGTAAAAGTTCAGCTGTAACAATCGTCTCATCATCTATATCTTTATCCTGTAGACAGGGTTGCCAGGGGTGGAGCCTATCCCAGGAGACTTAGGGCACGAGGCAGGGTACACCCTGAATGGGGTGGCGATCGACTGCAGGTCTCACACACACACACACACTCACACTCACACACACTACACTATTAGGCTAATGGGCCCACCAATTAGCCTAATCTGCAGGTCTTTGGAGTGTGGGAGGAAACCAGAGTACCCAGAGGAAACCCACCAAGAACACAGAGGTGGGTATTGAACCCAGACTCTAGAGGTGCAAGGCGACATCCTACCCACTAAGCCACCGTGCCACCTCAGCTGTAAACAAGTTCGCAGAAAATTAAGAATTACAATATAGACGAGACAAGAAATCCTATGTGTTATTATCCCAAACAAATGCCTTGGATGAGGGCCTGGATGGAAAGAGCATAATTGTTAAGGTCTAGAACAGTGCTGACTTTATTTGGACCTGTTTTCTTTCCTTTTTTGGTAAATAAAGCAGACCTGCTAACTAGCTGTGATATTGTTTTGGCCGTCTCTTATACTCAGGGAACGGTTTACTGTAGCCCAGGGTCTCTCTGGCCTTCAACCATCGCACATTTTAACTGTCTGTGAATTAAAATGGAAATTGGGGGAAATTGGGGAAATGGACTTATTGGAAACACTGGTCAGTTTTTAGGACTCTCTGTGGGAGTCGGCGTCCCGCTCCACCCCCGTGCTGAGACAATGGGTCACTTCTTCAAAAAGAGTGACCTATTTAAATGTTCCTGTGAATAAAAAGGATAATTATAGGAGCTCTTGTGCTCTTTCAGAAGAGAGGATGTGGCCAAAAAGGGAATGAATGAAGTTAGGAGGAAGTTTGAGAGGTGGGTGTCAGGGTGTCACGAGGAAAAGTACAAAAGTGACATCATAAAGGAGAGGAAATGCTGTGTTTCAACGTGGAATGTGAAACATTTGCTGAGAATAGAGCCTGTGAATGTGCAGTGTTTGTTTGTTTGTCGAAAGGGGTTAAAGAGGCTGTGTGAAGGGCAGAGGGATCTCAGACAATGGCAGGAATGTGGAAGAGGAAGCGACGTCTGCAGGTTACAGCGAGGACATGACGGTTCTGAGATTCTGTGAGACAGCTGTGAAGAGACAGGCCTGACTGTGGAAACATTCACATCTTCCACATCAGCACCGAACCTGTGTATCACCATCACACACACGCATTTCCGACCTGACTCAGGCTCCTGGAGAAAAAAGCAGGGGATTAGTCATGAGGTGTGTGTAAATAATTTCAGTATCCTGAGGATGCGCGGTGACAATAAAGCAGGACTGAAGGCGTGCCATGTTCCACTCCTGCTCTCCTGCCAAAGCCTTCAAAAACAGGAAAGATAAACGAGGCACGCTGGACTTCCTGGACGTCGGCCCTGGGATGTAATGCAGGCTCGGCGTACGGAGGGCCGTCGGAAAAAGAGCCAGCACTCAGTGTGATACGAAGGCGTTTTTATTATTTTTTTCAAAACTCTCATTTGTACTGAAGTGAGCTGTAGGGCGATTCAACATGAAGGAGGAGGATCGTGCTGAAAATCTCATCAAGCTGCTGGAATTCTGAATAAATAATAATAATAATAATAATAATAATAGCTATTAATGTATAACAACAATATAGGACCAAAATGATGTGAATAAATTTAACAGGGATTCATACAAAGCTCTTCAGGAGTAATAAAGAATTTAACTGTTTACCTGCACAGATAAGAACGGCATAGCTGTTTAATTTTTAATGGAAATAATGTACTCTACATGTCCCCATTATTATTATTATTATTATTATTATTATTATTATTATTATTATCAACCATTGAATTGATTAACAATAAGCACTCAGTGTCCATTTGATTTGATTTGAACTACAATTAATTTTTGTGCCTATATTGCCAAAGGTGCCAAAGATGGAAAATTCTAAAAGAGAAAAAAAAAACATCATATTAACCCCTTTTTTGATACCAAATAGTGAGATAAATTAATAATTAAATGACATTAATGCCTAGGAACTCTGGAAGTCTGTTGGCTTTCAGACAGACTAGCTCCAGCAATTATATTATAGTTATAAAAATCATTATAACTAAATGAGGCATGCAAGGCACATTGGGAAGAATTCGGCTGTCCTGCCCGTGTCCTGCCCTTCACTCTCACTCGTAGCCTTCTGCTTTGTGTAGGAGTTGGTTGATGGTAAACGCTAAAACAGATGGTTGGCCTCAGAACCCGAAGATGGCTGATGGTGAACGGAAGTCAGCTCAACCTCACCGGTGGCACTGAGCATGAGGGTCCAGCTGAATTTCCATCCTCGTGGTCATGTAGTTGTACCTGGAGTATCTCAGCTCGGGATGGATGGAGAAGAAGAGAAGAGTGTTAAGAATGAGTGATGGTGATAGTGATAGAGTTTCATTTTCAATCTGAGAAGGTGGTCCAGAGGGTCCTCTATCTATAGGATGCCTCTTTAAGTGTGTGTGTGTGTGTGTGTGTGTTTGTGTGTGTGTGCACTCTGAGGTAACAGAGGAGTGTTTGTGCAATTTACAGGGGATTTGTCTTCCGGCCTGACACGGGTCTGTCAAAGTGTTTTATGGTGCTGGTATCTTGGCTGCAGCTGTGTTTGGGGACTCCCAGAGGAAGCTATTGCTTGTTCAGTTTACAGTGAATAGCTCTCTTCCTGCTCTGACTGTGGACCTAGAGGCTGGAGGCCAGAGTGCAGAACAGTGTGTGTGTGTGTGTGTGTGTGTGTGTGTGCATGGTTTAGTCGTCCCTCATGTCTGTGTGGGTGGATATGCATTTTGCACATCTGTTTGAGTCTATGGGGTTTTTGTATCTCTGTAACGCAGAAAACTCAACACATGTCTGCTAATGGCTTTGGAATGAGCTTCTCCTACTTGTGATTCAGCACACCGATGTGACTGGTTCGCAGCAGGGGGCCTAATTTCCTACAGTCGCAGCTGCTGTTGGCCATTTGCCTCAGCTGCTTCACACCACCTTAAACGAGGACATGATTATCGCAAAGCCGTTTTGAAAAGCTCACTTTAAATTAAAGCACTGAAACGATATGAGGACATGAAATAACATTCAAAATGGATCACCTGGATTAACAACAGTGTTATTACTGCTTTAGGATCTGTAAATAAAATGTGTATCATAGGAATTAATACTTGCAGTAATAATAATAATAATAATAAGAAGAAGAAGAACCCAAATGACTTCTGAGTGCAGAGTTATCTCTATTATAGTAGAGTGAAGGTTTTTGTAAAGTCAGGGCTTCACATGTTCTCCTGATCAGATACAACACTGCCACCTAATGGACTGTTTCAGATTCTTTTACTGTAAAAGGAAATAAAATAAACACTTAGATTTATATTTCCTGGAGAATGTGTGCTCTGTAAAGGCCTCGTCATCGTGTAGCTCATGTACCGTACCACTCTTTAAGAGCAGACAGGTGGACTTTAGTGGTTCTTCTGTGCTTTAAACCTCAGGACCACCAGAGAGTTACAGGTCTGTGTTGAGTTCTCGACCCTTAACCCTAACACCGTGCCTTTTGGCCGACCCTGCACTCTGACCCCTCGTCCTTTCAACTCAGGACATTGAAAGAAATCATTGTCATCTTGTACAATAATATATTTTAAGAACTTTCTACTATGACCTTGTTACTTCTCATATTACTCAAACCGCACAAAGTAACTACACCGATTATTTAATAATCAGTTTGATAACATATGATCGACGTTGTTCAGAGTCTGGAGCAGGCCTGGTGTTAATTAGTGCATTTGTGATGATGATGATGATGATGATGGACAGATGAACTGTTTTTAAAGTAAGTATCCGAGTAGCATTCAAATCACCTGACATGAATGTTAAATTATTAACACGTCTGCTTAAACTAAGCTTCATTCAGTTATAAAGTTTATCTCAATAATCCTTACCGTCATGCTAGGGGGGAAAATCTATGTATATTAATAATATTACCAAGATAGAGGATACTTAAGAATGGAAATCTTAACAGTTAAACTCACAGCTTCCTGAGCTCGGCTCATTGAGTGTCTGTATGTGTGTGTGTGTGTGTGTGTGTGTGTGTGTGTGTGTGTGCGTGCAGTTTCTAATAATAAGTTTATGAAGGGAAACAGAATTCAAGCGAATACATTAAACATTTCCTGCGAATAGATTTCCCACACATTCTTTATCATCATTTTAAGATGTTCTTCTGGTCAGTGGTTTTGGTTCTTTAAAGTAATAATGTAATGATTCTCATCCCAAAGAAACCAGCGCACTATAGAACTGTGTCTAAACAGTATGTGCATTAAATATCATCTGGACACTAACTTCAGTAATTTAGTTATTATGATACTGATGATGATGATGATGATGATTATATACAGTATGATATACACAAACCTAAAACACGTAGTTGTATGTGATCTTTATGATCAGTTTTTTTTAATGAAAGAGTAATTAATATCTACATTTTATATCATCACAAGATAAATATACAATATCACAATGTACAATACAATATCATAGTACACAATAGTACACAATAGTACACAATAGTGATGTAGTAAGCGTATAAATGAAATGCCTATTACTGTACTGTCTATTTATTCAAATTAATATATACATTAAAACAATAAATTAATAAAATAAACTCCTGATCTACAGCTTTAGAACACAAAGGGTGCCAGACCCCAGAGAATCACGGCTCTAAAGTCTTATTTGTGTTTGTTCGTGTTCATTAATCACACTTGAGAAATTAAGAATTAGACGAGACATGGGCGCTCAGCGTGCTGGAAGAGGCAGGAAGTAGACGGCGTTCTGGCCCCTGTGGGTCTTTGGGCCTGTTTTCATTTGCCCGTTTTTCTTGATGCCCACGTACCAGACGCCGTGCTCCCGATGTTTGTGTGAACTGTACGTGTTGTAGTGGTTCTCCTCCATCTTCTCAGTGAAGTAGCAGTCGTCATTCAGCGTGGACTGGGATGTAAAACGAGAAGCACAGAGCAGTGAAGTGTGTGTGTGTGTGTGTGTGTGTGTGTGTGTGTGTGTGTGTGTGTGTGTGTGTGTGTGGTTTAAACTTCTTCTATATGGGAGTCAGAGACTTCCAAGTCAGAGAATCTTTAAAACAAGTTCAAACATTGCTTATTGCATCATTTTACAGTCCTTGTGGTCTACTATGCTTACTGGAAATTGCCTGTTTAGCCTTGCTGTGTGGGTTTTAGAGGAACCGCCCTGTTACAATTATATGCATACAACACACATGTTTCGTTTTTTTTTTTTTGGGTCGTTTGAGCTTGAATGTGTAAACAGTGTAAATGTAACTCACTGTGCCGTAAAGCTTCCCGCTTCTGTCCATGGCCAGGTAACGTCCGGCCTCGTGACCTCTGATGATCACCACACCTGCGCTCACCGCTTTCACCTTTAACACGGCTGTGAGGGATAAAAGTGTCGCAGACAAATGTTTAGTTCAGAGGTGAGTCTTACAGTTGGACGCAGTAGCAATGTTCTGTTACTGTCTGGACCTTTACTTTTATTCCAAATGGAATCCATATTGTAGACATGACACATGGGGAAAGCTGGGATCAGGGCTGCACGAGGGTAGGAATGTGTGGCGATGATAAATTAAGATGATTTGACAAAACATATAAATGTACAGTAATTAAGATCACACACATCACATTTTACATCCTAAGACACGGACAAGCAGAACCTCCAGGTGTTCTACCTCCTGAACAGTATAATGTTCTCTCCACTGTGCAGTGAAATATGTGCAATATTAATACGTCTTATACCACTGATACCCCACGCCATATTCCATTTCTTGTTAATTGTATTTGTGTGTGTGTGTGTGTGTGTGTGTGTGTGTTGTTGCTGTTGTTGTCTCTGGAGGCTTTTGTCACCAAAAACAGTTCCTTGTTTGTCCAAATGTACTTTCTGATTCTGATCCCTGACTCCTAGATCTGGTCAGCATTTTCAGGAAATCTTATTCTAAACGCTATTTAAAGCTTTGACACAATTCACCAGAAATGAGTGATATGAAACATCAGCGTCTGAGATGAATCGTATGATCAGAAAATGTTTGCAGTCAGCAGTTATAGAACAGAAGAAACTTCTAAAAGGTTTATGATGTGGATTAAATGTGAATCTCCACCCAGCTTTATCTCCTGCTGATCTCTGATGACATTGATGTTGAAGGTTTTTTTTTTTTAAATAAATAAATAAATAGAAATGTAATGAATTAGGTAGACAGTATGTTATTCATCTAGAGAGGCTACAGAATAATGTAGAGAATAAGAGGAGGTAGAGGAGTGACAGATAAAGGTGGAGTTTAGCAGCTGATTTGCTGACAGTGTAGATCGGCATGAAGATAAACACACACACACACACACACACACACACACCTGAGTGTGCCTCCAGCCCTGGACATGGTGTTGTTCTGTATGAAGTATGTGTGAGTAGGTGAATCAGTGGAGGTGTTGTAGCGCTGCTCTTACTGTAGGGGTCGCCCTCCTGCCTGGTGCCCTCCACCCCCCCGCCGGGCAACACGCGCAAGAACTGCCCTCCGTTCTTGCAGTAAAGCCGCTTCAAAGCGTCGTAGCTCGGCTGCTCGGGATCGAACGGTGATGGTGAAGGTCCGAGGACCGTAACGAGACCCTCCGACATCGCGCCGAGTCGGTACGGAACCCGCGGCCCGGAAACTCGCCCTGTTTATCAAACGCAGGCAGGCACAGGTTCGGGTTCTCTCTCTCTGTCTCTCTCTCTCTGTCTCTCTCTCTCTCGCTCTGTGTGTGTGTGTGTGTGCGCACCGTAACACCGCCCCTCTGATGTGATCACGCACTGCACTCACCCGCGCGCGCAGAAACGCGACAGTGTCCGCGCGTGAGACTGAAACACACACCCCGCTGTATCTCAGAGTGAAGGAACGCAAGAACTCGGCCAAAATCTGAGTAAAATTACACCTGACCTCTGATGACTTTCCCATAAAGACAGCAACGTGTGCAGCGTTTAAACACCATTTTCAACTTCTTTTAGAAATCACACACTCTGTCCATGTTAGTGTTTATGATTGTAAGTGTTTCAGGTTTAATACTGACTGGCGTAGTTTTTGCTGCTCGTTTCTCTATATGTTGTATATTGTTGGTGACACGGTGGTGCAGTGGTTAGCACTGTGGCCTCCAGGGTCAGGGTTCGATTTCCATCTCAGGGTCTCTGTGTGTGTGGAGTGTACATGTTCTCCCCGGGCTTGGTGGGTTTCCTCCCACAGTCCAAAGACATACACATTAGGTTAATTCCCAAATGGGAACAATTGTCACCACTGGCCTCCAAAGTCCCTATTGGACTGCAGAGGTTCCTGAATGGATGGAACATTTTATTATTTAACACATTTTATTATTTACAAGGGGTGTTTAAATCATAGTGAGACCTTTATTAACAGTAGAATAACAGAACACGGTTCTGAGAGTAAAAACTCCCTTTATGTCTCTATATAATCCCCTGATACACTAATGCACTTATC
>JAQMYL010000027.1:29913-41624 GCA_030014365.1 Clarias pachynema | reverse complement strand
TGCAGCGCGCGCGGGGGGATGAGACAATGTAACGCTGACTGACGCGTCGCGTGTGTGTGTGCGCGTGTGTGTAAAGTCTCTCTCTCTCTCTCTCTCTCTCTGCACTCTGATCACCCCCCCCCCCCCTCCCCTCTCTCTCCTCCTCCTCCTCTCCGTGTGATCCGGTGATCTGCACCCCGGGGCAGTTTGGCGGTGGCAGTAGCGGTGAGGGGCAGTAACAGTGAGTGGCAGTAGCAGTGAGGGGCAGTAGCGGTGAGTGGCAGCAGCAGTAGCAGGGGCAGGATGGGGCTGCCCGCGCTGGAGTTCAGTGACTGTTACCTGGACAGCCCTCAGTTCCGGGAGAGATTAAAGTCTCATGAGCTGGAGCTGGACAACACCAACAAGTTCATCAAGGAGCTGATTAAAGACGGGAAGGCGCTGATCCAGACCCTGCGGAGTGAGTCCTCTCTCTCTCTCTCTCTCTCTCTCTCTCTCTCTGTGTGTGTGTGTGTTTGGGTGGGGAGAGCTCTGATCCGTATCGCAGTAGAACCGTTAAATGTGTGTGTGTGTGTGTGTGTGTGTTGCATGCTGGAATAAAAGCGTGTCGTTCTGCTCCTCTATGTTGCAGCTCTCTCATGCTGACATTCCTCACACCTTCAGCACCAGGAGTGTTTCCTCACTGCACAGCTTCAGTTCTTGCACTTAAACTCCAGCTAGTTTAGTGATTTTACACTCTTGGCATTCTTATTCTTATTATCTTATTCATATAAATATTAATTAATCAGTAGCCAGGTCTCCCTTTTGTTGTGTGTTTTATTCCCCGGCAAATGTAACATCTGTTAGAGGAACAGCGTGCTGAGGGTGGCTTAGGGTTCGCACTGTCGCCACTGCAACTCCACGGTCAAGGGTTCGATTCTGTGTGTGTGGAGTTTGCATGTTTTCCATGTGCTTGGTGGGTTTACTCTGGGTTTCCTCCCACATTATAAAGACATGCAGGTTAATCTAAATTGCCCGGAGTGTATGATTGATGGCTTGGCACCCCGTCCAGGGTGTACCTCGCCATCCTGTCCCTAAGTCTCCTGGCATAGGCTACAGGACCCCCAGTGACCCTGCATATATTTGATAAAGTGGTATAAACGATGAGTGAGTGAGTGAGTGATGAGTGAGTGACAAGTACATCGGGGTTGTCACTTACAAACCAAAAAGTCTAAACTTATTAAAGTAAAAAAGGTTTACCTCTGACTGTTACGAAGTGCTGACACTGGAGACTCCTTCCTAAAATTGTTTAAAATTTTTTTTAAAATCCTGTTTAAGTTGTTCCTCCAGACCCACACACAGGTTTCTCTACACTTTGTGAAATTTCTGCTGGGTTCATGTGTGTGTCGGTGTGTATCATTGTGAGTGTTGGATAAAAGACCTGACGATGTCACACCGAGTTTTGTTGCAGAAGCACAGACAGGCCAGATGACAGGGCTCGCTGTAAGACCTCTAGCCTGTACTGCAGACTGTAATGTCGACTCTACAGACAGTAAACAGAGGCGAGTGTTACCTGCGCGCTTATAAACACACAATGAACCTTCTATTTAAACACACACGATGAAAGACTCCTGTTCTCTACCATATTCATTACACTCCCCGTCTGCAGCCATGGCACTGTGATGTTAAACACGTGTCTGCAGTGTGGTTTGGATATTTTAATTGACACTAAAGTCCAGATGATGAGACAGGGCAGTTACTGATTCATGGAGGGAGCGATGGCCGTGATGCACGATGCAGTGAATAACCATCACTAACACAAGCGTGGTGTCGCGGACCGGGAACGCGGAACCTGCGAGAAAAAATTCTCTGAGCTGCGTAGGCAGATTATTTATAGGAATGAATTCTCTTTTTTTGTTTATTTGCATTTATTTATTAAAACTTGAATTAAATCTGAGTTTTTTGCATTAAAGCAGACAAGCACTCTCTCCTTCAGTCGACTTGTCATTTTATTAAGAAACCACAAAGAAGCAGAAACTCCTCTGTCTTGAAGACATCAAAAACATAAAGTTACGGCTTCACGTCTGACTGTTACAAAGCGCTGACACTGGAGACTCCTTCCATAAAATGCATTAATATAACCCATTAGATCAGACAATATATCAGTACTGTGCAGTAACAGTGTAATAATGCACTTATTTCTTTGAATAAAATTGCAGCTGAATAACGAACTTTTAGCCAAACGATGGCTGTAATGTTTCTGTCTTGTATTTGAGATAAACTGTAAGTTAGACATAGAAATGACAGGACCTGAGAATGAAAGAGATGTGAGCTGAGTGAGATGAATTAGTTTAGTGTGTAAAGCCGTTAAACAGAATGCTACTTATTGTTTTTTTAAGTGTCAACTTTGACCTTGGCCTGTTTTCTTCTCGGCTCTGACAGTCGTGTCAGTTGTTTGTGTTCCAGAACTCGTTCAGCAGCTCCGATCACATTTCCATGTGAATTGTCTTGTTTCTATCTCTGTGTCTTCAGCTCAGGGAGTCGTATAACGCGTTAATTACGGTAGCACACGGGTTCGTTATCTTTATAAACACTGTGTGAGTTACAGAGTTACAGCTGACGGTTTAACTGCAGAAGTGTTCACGGTTTAAGACAATAACGTGTAAGGTTCATATGAAGTCATAAACTCCTCATGAGGGAGAACTGTAGACATCTCCATTCTTCTGCCGGTTGTGTTCCAGAAGTTTCTCCCTGATGGTGTGAGTGTTCGAGCATCATGAGTGTGAGATGTATTTATTTTCTCAAAACAGGGAACTGTACAGTGTGTGTGTGTGTGTGTGTGTGTGTGTGTGTGTGCTGTCCAGTCTACAGTAAATCCTGCTAGAATCTCATTTAAAGCAGTGAAGTGATATTTTATTTATGTTGATGTGAGCGCCGTGTCGTCACGACGTCATGTTCTGAACTCAGAGTTACGGGAACATCCCCTACATTCCACTATATCCGAATAAAAATTCCAAGTTTTCAAGAAATTTCCAAGATACAAAGTTTCCTGAAGTGCACCGTTATCCCTTCAGCTTCTTCCGTCTCTCGACTCGACTGACACCGTTTCATCCAGTATTGGTTCTGGTTTGGGGTTTTGTTGAACGTTCATAGCAATCGTGGCTAAACTCTGTATCAGGGGATCTCACCGACATCCTTACAACTGAAATATCTCAGGTTTGTAAAAAGGGTTTAACATGTACACAAAAACAACCATAAAAAGCAGAAATGATGCGAATCTCTCCGATCTGTTGTCAGATTCTGTGAAGTGGTTTGTTATAGTTGAGTTTCATTTCATTTTCTCTTCCTGCTGATAAAGAGATGTTTGAGATATCGGAGTGAGAGATCGCCCAGAACTGGAGCCAGCGTTTGTCTGTACAGAGCACGACCGAACTGCAGCCTGCAGACAGGAAGAGAGCGGAAGATAACCCGTCTTATAAAACAGTAATTACACCAGCCTTAGATAAGGACACTCTCTAAGTTTGAAAAAGATTGAAAAACTTCATAAAATCCACGCTGCTTTACTGTCTGATGTCCATCAGTGTGATTTCAGAGATTCTCACTGCACTGTTTCATACTGTTTTATTATATATGCGTTATTATATAACATCATATTATATATAATATCGTATCTGTTGAGTTTGTATCTGGAGTCTGATCATCAGAGTGACATCATCAGTGTTCGCTCAGTGAAGAAAGGATGTTTAAGGTTCCATAAGTTTAGTCTCAGTGTGTGGACTAAACTTTGGTCTAAGTGTGTGTTCATGTACATGTGTGTCTAAGTAAAGATGTGTCTTATCTTTTGAAAGAAGGAACTTCTGATATCACTGTCCGTTAACTTTGAGAGTAACAGAGCTGTATTTTATGAAGATCTAATAATAATAATAATAATCAGGTGTAAATGAACTCTGCTGTATTTAAACGCGGGTGAATTAATTATAAATCCCGCTGCTGTTCCTCCTACTGTAACTCACGCGATGAACCATAGTAGGTGATACACTATATTACCAAAAGTATTGGCCCGCCTGCCCCTTCACATGCATATGACCTTGAGTAACACCCCATTCTTAATCCATAGGGTTTAATATGATGTTGGCCCCGCCCCCTTTGCAGCTATAAGCATTGAGCTTCAACTATTCTGTGAAGGCTTTCCACAAGGTTTACGAGTGTGTTTATGGGAATATTTGACCGTTCTTCCAGAAGAGCATTTACGAGGTCAGACACTGATGTTGGATAAGAAGGCGTGGCTTGAAGTGTCCGCACTTATGTCTAACCACGTATAGAAGGTGTTCTATCAGGTTGAGGTCAGGACTCTGTGCAGGACAGTCAAGTTCTTCCACACCAAACTTACTGTCTTTATGGACCTCGCTTTGTGCACTGGTGCGCAGTCGTGTTTGGAACAAGTTTGGTTGTTTCTCAGGAGTTGGACTCGACCCCCTAGTTCCAGTGAAAGGAACTCTTAATGCTTCAGCATCCCCAGACATTTTGGACAATTTCATGCTCCCAACTTTGTGGGAACAGTTTGGGGACGGCCCCTTCCTGTTCCAACATGACTTCACACCGGTTTACAAAGCGAGGTCCATAAAGACAGAGATGAGTGAGTTTGGTGTGGAAGAACTCGACTGTCCTGAACAGAGTCCTGACCTCAACTCGATAGAACACCTTTGGGATGAATTAGGGGCGGAGACTGTGAGCCACGCCTTCTCGTCCAACATCAGTGTCTGACCTCACAAATGCACTTCTGGAAGAACGGTTAAAAATTCCCTTAAACACACTCCTAAACCCTGTGGAAAGCCTTCACAGAAGAGTTAAAGCTGTTATAGCTGCAAAGGGGGCGGGGCCAACATCATATAAAACCCTATGGATTAAGAATGGGATGTTACTCAAGTTCGTATGCATATGAAGGCAGGTGGGCCAATACTTTTGTTAATATAGTGTATATCACATGACTTTATGTATCATGATGTCCAGGAGAAAGTAGTGGTCAGTGATACAGTGATGGTGGAGAGCGTCGTCTCCTCGCAGCTCCAATGTTCTCCATGGAGAGGGTTCCTCCAGCTTCCTCAGGGTTTCTTCGTGTCTCCTGAAGTTATATTGGGTGTGTTTTCTTTTCTCCTGTAGAATAGTGTAATAGTCCATCATGTCCCCCCTCTCAGTTGTCCCCTCGTCTGTTCATTGAAATTCAAAAGCCGTGAACTGCAGCTATTAAAGCCTGACATGAACTCACATCATTTCTCCACAGTGGAAATTTTCCCAGCAAGGAATTTCTAGAGGATTTTAATGTCAGCTTTTAAAGGTCAAGCACTTTCGTTTAGGCGTCCCGGCAGAGGCACACACTCGATCTTAATACGATAATGAAGGAGGCGAGAGAGAGAGAGAGAGAGACGGGGACGGGGACAGCGGGGAGACGGTCGGCTGCGTCTGTAGTCGCCTCCGTCTGGAAGAAAATCTACACCAAGTCCATGGTTTTTAAAACCTCTGCTGCGACAGGAAAAATGTCTGAAGTAGTATTTTCTGATTTCCGTCCTCCTCCTGGTGATGAGTGGGATCGGTTTGTGCGGAGGAGACGACTCGGTGTCGAGCGGGACAGAGCAGCGCCGCACTCTCTGAGATGTTCTGGGTAAAATATTTATCTAAGATGGTAATGGGGAAGGAGTGTAAGAAACCATTCTCACTGCAACACACACACACACACACACACACACTCATAAAATGTAATTTAACTTGGTCAGGACTTCCTGTTTTTTTCCCTCCACACTCTTATTGGTTGGCTGGTCTTATAAAAACACACTCTCCGTGGTCACACCACTACAGCCACATGTCCAGCCTGGTTTGCAGTGCTGATGAAGAAACACTCTGACGTCAGCTTCCTGAATAATGAGGAATCTCCGAGTAGACACCAGCTCGTGTGTTTTGCATTTACAGCATCCTGAAAAAGACGTCCATCATGTTCACGGTCAGAGTTAAAGCTGCAGGTCCCTTTGTCTGATTTTATGTCTTTCTGACTGACTGGATTTTCAGGCTTTGCCTGACACACACACACACACACACACACACACACACACAGGCCTGAACATGAAACCCGCTGACTCTTGTGAATCTGACTCTGACAGGACGTTTTAATCACGCAGCCGTGACTGCAGGTTCTGAATCGCGTCCCGAAACCGTCTCACGACACGTGCAGCTTCGACAGCTTCTGATTTTAGTGCCCAGTGAGATCTGAACCATTTTTATATGAATTAGACGGTGTGTTTTATCTGTAAAGGACAGAACAGATCATGTGAGAGCAGAAACTGCACTCTGAGACCTGACTCGGGTTCCTCAGCGTGTTCTCACTGTCCTGCTTGAATAACGTCCTTCTAGAATAAACGCCTCGATCCGGAACAGGAAGTGGATCAGGCGGCTCGTTGGGATTAAAAGCGTAGAAGCTCAGGACCCTTTTAGAGCCGGACGCTTTATGAAAGTTGAAGTGACGCCACTTAGATCCTCTTTGAGAGTTATTGAATCCTGGAAGTGGGAGTAGATTTGTTGGAGTGACGTCTCATTACTCTTTGACACACATGTGCGTTAGAACTAGTCAGTTAGTCAGTGTTCAACTTCAAGTGTTTAGTCTAAACACCACACATCTCTTTACATTAGACTCTAATGTGTGTGTGTGTGTGTGTGTGTGTGTATATTAGTTTTAATCTAGTTAATCGCAGTCATAGTCAGTGATTAATCACAATTTTAAAATACTCAGATTAACTTGTTTTTATAAACCTACAGTGTTGAAATAAAGAAATACAGGAGAAGCAGGTTAGAGGAAACAGATCATGCAGTTTTATAATATCGTAAACATTAACATTTAACTAACATCAGTTAAAATCTGTCGATTGGGACCTGCGCCGCGTGCTGTGACGGGGTAATATAAGGGGTGTGGCTACACACTGGTGGGCGGGGCTCGAACCCAGATCTGAAAATCAACAACCGGGAGCCTCAGCCGCCTGAGCCGCCGCTCACACATCTTACATTTAATGTGTTCTGGTAAAAACGGTTCCCCTTGAAGGTCACTCGAGGACACACCTATGGTTTAATCCAAACTTCCATCTAGAAACTTTTTATAATGAAACTTGTGGTTCAGCACCTGGTGATGTTTCCTCTGTTCATCTTATTATCCGCGTTAAACGAGCCGTTATCACACACAGCCAGGTTTAATGTGCATTAAAGAAATATATTATTACAGACTATTATAGATTAAATACAGTTTCCTAGATTAATCACGTGTTAACGCGGTGAGATTGGCAGCACCAGTGTATCTACAGCACGCTTTTGCAGATTGAAATTTCTGACATGAATCAAGTTTTACTCCAGTTGTTCCAAGGGTACGATGAGAGAAAACCTGTTTTAGGAAGTGAAGAAGAGCGCTGTGGTGTCTTTCATTAAACAAACGTCTCTACTATTTCCTTTTTTTTATCTGTTGTTCTGTTTAGTCTGTTGTTTGGAAGATTGCGTTAAACTGTTTCATTAAATCTTTGGCCGGTGTTGTCAGGTGTGTATATTTAATCCCCTGATACACTAATGCACGTATCCCAGTGTGTCACTAGAGCTCGGACACCATCAAGGTGGAACGTTCTCTCGGTACGCCGGAGCCGTGACCGGACCGTCTCCATCATTCACGTCTGAAACGCCGGCCTCCCAGGAACTCCTTTAATGACCCAAACATGTGGAAATGTCTGGGAGTGAGGTGATCAGTGTTTGTTAATGAGGAGTGTGTGATCGCTCACTAGCTGTAAATCCAGCTTATAAACAGCTGTTTCCTTTTCGAGCAGTGTGCAGATGTTCCTGTTCGATATAAACCTGCTCCGGAGAGACGACTGGATTTAATATTTACTCAATACAGAAAGTATGCGATCCGATCCAAGCACAAAGATCAGTGTTGTCTGGAGGAGAGCAAACACGCCTGCAGTCCTCACGTCACCCCGAGCCGACCCTTTATTCCTCTTGGTGTGCGGAGTGTGAGACGTGTGCGGAGTGTGAGACGTGTGCGGAGTGTGAGACGTGTGCGGAGTGTGAGACGTATGCGGAGTGTGAGACGTGTCAGGGAAGTGCTTAGTCTTTATGGTCTAGTAAACGATTCGTCTCTCGTTACACTTCTTATCTCTAGATAACGCTTTGGCATAACGGTGTGTCTCTGAGTGTCTCTGAGTGTGTGTATGAGTGTGTGTATGAGTGTGTGTATGTGTGTGTGTGTGTGTGTTACTGAGATGTGCTGCTTGTTGTCTCTTCTTCATTATCATTATACTGAAAATAGACTTGACCTTGGTGTGTAGGACAGGAGGCGCTCACTGGGAGTTATTGGAGCGATTGAGGAGGCGCGTTAACATTCCCGGATTCATCACTGCTCTATTGAAGGCAGTTTTCTGACGGGAAGTGTGTGTGTGTGTGTGTGTGTGTGTGTGTGTGTGTGTGTGCTGTTAGAGTGATATTCAGGATCACTTGTACACCCACTGCTTTGTGATTAGTGTGTATAAGGCCTTAAAGGACACGTGTTAAAAAGATCTTTTATTAATGTCCTAATTTCGCAGGTGTTGATTAATTTCCTATAGCTGCAGCCTGCAGTGTTACTGTAACCCACAGGTGCGCTGGGTTTAGGCCCGGACTGTCTCAGTAGCAGCGTCTCGCTCAGAGCGACGCCTTAAACACCACTTCAGTGTCACACGTCGTGTTAATGGAAGGAGTCTCCAGTGTCAGCACATGTCTACATTTATGCTTATATAAATAATAATAATGTGATTATTTATAGCTGCTGTCCTGTAAGCTCAATTAGAAACCATTCTCACACACACACACACACACACACACACACACACACACACACACACACACACACCTTGTCAAGTCGCAGTAGATGTTGTGTCGGTTGGTCAGGGTGTGTCTCATCACTCCAGTGTGGAATGTTTGTGTGTAACAGTGCGACATGTCGTGTGTGTTAGTCCTTACAGAACGCTCGGAGAACTCTGGAACCTTTTAAAGGTTACTTTATTCACTAAACACCATAAAATCACACACTTCCGCATCGTCAGACTGGAGCGGTGTTTTAGAGACATCACGTCTTTAAGCACGTACGCGTCTCTCTGGTTCTCAGGACTGCACTCGTGTCCATCGGTCAGCGTCCAAAATGTCATCTCATCACGTTCTCAAACGCTGGGAAAAAAACCTGCTAGCGGTCAGTGAGACAGTGAAAAGGGGGCGGGGGGGGGGGGGGAGGAAGGCGGTCACGCTAAAATAAAATACACTTCTGTTTTCATACATTACAGCTGTAGAACATTTATTTATTCTTTTTTTTGTGAGCTGTCTGTAATTTGATCTTTTTACGCCTTTTGTTCATGCTATTGTCGTCATCATTAGGAGCCGCGTTAGCGTCGTGTCTTTCTTCTCTCGAGCTGAATGCGCGCCTTTGTGTCCTCGCGCTGCTCTTTGCTCCTTCCAGCGAGTCTTCATGAGCAGTGTGCTGGAAGTGGCTGGACAATAGTGCAGTGTTTCCGAGACGCAGAATAGACGAGGCGTGTCTGTGACCTGCCGGGTTACACGGCACCGACCCGCCGGGTGGAACCTGCTTTCTGTTCCGCTGGTTTTAGAAAAAGAAAGAAAAAAGGAAAAGAAAACCCCCACGCCGTCTCTCTCTGGAGTGTTTATAAGTTCTTCGAGACGTGGCAGGTGTAATAAGTGTGGAGAGGAGAGACTGCGCTGGAATAGAGTCTCGAATTTAAACCAGGATGGACGTACGCGAGGCCAAAATAAACACCGAAAAAAGTGTAAAGTGTCGGATTATTGCGTTATATAAGCGCGTGAAATAATAATGAGGAATGTTTTTGGGGAAACGATGATCCTGCGTTTTATCCCGTTAAGAGAGAGTGGAGATGTTTTTCCTGGACGTGAGTGAGGACATTCAGACTCTCGGTCCTGCAGCTTTGGCAGCCACATGGTTACTTAATCAAAGACTTTTATTGTGTTTAAATGGAATCTTTATTATTCTTTTATCACTCAGTAGCTGCGTACAAGCTTCCACTATGTGTGTGTGTGTGTGTGTGTGTGTGTGTGTGTGCTCGGGGTGGAGGCAGTACACGTGGTGGACCTCACGCTGCAGGTGACTTTGTGAGGATAAAGTGAGAATGATTAGCCAGGGTCAGGGACGTGTCCTTTAGGAGACGTCCGCGTTTTAGCTTTTTATCAGACGCTCGTGTGTGAGAGTCACATGCTGGGCCGGATACACACCTGAGTGTCACACACCTGAGCGTCACACACCTTCACTTCTCAGTACCGATAAACATGATAGAGGTCGGACTGGGTACCGAAAATCAGTACCAGGAACCGTTCTGTTCTAACAGGTTCCTTCACACACACTCATCTGACATCATAAAGGAATAAAACCGCCGAGAAAACTGGAACCATGTAGAGTCCGGCCCTTTAATCAGCGTCACTCTGCTCACTGTCACAATTAGAACAAAGTTATTAATAATATATTTATTTGGTTGAATGGAGATTGTAATAAATTCTGTTTAATTATGCGTGTCCTGGGTATCAAGATATTTTATAATAATATTCTTAACATTTAAAATGATGTATTAGATTTTTCTTACACACTTCAGTTTATAGTAAGTAATTTTTTTAAACATAGAAGTTTTTAATATAATAAAAAAATGCAATGATGATGTTTTCCAGGTGTTTTGTTATCAAACCGAAGAGTCACTGTGATGTGTATCGTTTATCGTAGAAACACTTTTAATTGTAGTGAGATGATCCGCTTGTTGTGTCGCTCGGCCCTGCCTGCAGCTACACGTGTTTACAGTGTGTGTGTGTGTGTGTGTGTGAGAATATGACTTACAGGAATTAATTCAATTGCAATTAAACATTGATAAATAATAATAATAAGAATAATTATTATTATTTTTTATGAAACAGAATTTTTATTACAGTTCATCCCAGATATTTATGAAAGGAAGATTAAAGCAAATAAACATAATAATTTATAGAGATTGGGATAAAATCGGATCAGTGAAGTGGCGACTCGCGTATCCTCACACTTAAATGAGCTTTTTAAGATGGTTGAAATGTTACAGTTCCTCTATAATCCTACAGGTGGCGTGCTCCAAACTATTAACACACTGACAGCTAGCACTACAAATGTACCACATAATCACAATACGGATTGAATCGACACGGAGGTATTGCGATAATATGGTATCAGCCGGCCCCCTGGGGATTCCCAAAAAATACATTTATAAAAATATCTGAGTTAAAAGCCCATTAAAATGTGTGTGTTGTCCCGATTGATCATGTTTTTATGTTTTTAATGGAGTTTTGTCCTCACACACGGACCGATGAAGAAAGACACAATGGGAACAAAATATGAGTGTGAACTAATTCCACCGTGTTTTGCTCACACTTCCTGGTTTTGTGGTTGAAGCTTCTTAAAAAGCACATTAACCACGGAGTCCACAGTCAGTTCGGGTCAGATGTTCTTCCGCAGTCAGAATCAATACCGTTTTGTTCTTCTCCTCTAAAGACTTGAGTGAGACGACCGGATGCAGCAGATGGGCCACCGACGCCCGCGTGATGAATCGCCTCTGTTCTCTGCTCCCTGTCTGTGATGAGGTCCAGATTAGTGTGTGTGTGTGTGTGTGTGTGTGTGTGTGTGTGTGTGTGTGTGTGTGTGTGTGTGTGTGTGTGTGAGAGAG
>JAQMYL010000027.1:10999-23499 GCA_030014365.1 Clarias pachynema | reverse complement strand
CACAGTGACGTACCGCAGCACAGTCACACACATAAATAATTAACGCGGGAACAGTGGAACTGCACCCACACACACACACACACACACACGCGCGCGCGCGCCCGACCCCTAACCTGATCATTCTCTTATAAACTGTAACGTGACACTTGTATGATGTTGCTCGCGGCTGTCTCGCTCCTGCAGGTTGGACTGGTATGGAGGAGCGGGTACGAGGACACTCTGTTCCTGGTCCTGAATTACACACACAGTAACACTTATAAACTCTTCTTCTCTGTGTGTTCGGTTTGGTATAAAAGCGTGACAGGATGATTAGCAGCGGGAGGTCGAGTGGAGTCCAGTCACATGCACACGGTACCAGATGGAACCAAATCTGTCCGTCAGTTAATATCCAGTGACATTTACTTACAGTAGATTCTGTTATATTGTACCAAATCATATCTTATCTTATCTTATCTTATCTTATCATATCTGACCTGCCAAGCTTTTCTCCTTCTATATTTGAGTTTAGCATCAGCATCTAAAATATGTTTTTAATATTTTCCCGTATTAGCTCCTCCCACTCGCCCTCATCTCACCCGGACTCACATCACACTCTCACTTTCTCTCCCGATTAATTTCACAATCTCATGAATGTGAAATAAAATTAGACAGACGGATAGTTTAAACTAAAGGAGACAGAATCTCCACCTAAGAGGGATGGGGTCGCGTCCCGCTCAGGGTCTCCGCGCTCTGGGCCGCGAGGAGGACGACTGCTGGGACGTCAGGAAACGAACCCGTTACAAACGGCACAAACAAGCGTCACCGTGTCACTGTGAGGCGGAAATTCATGGAAAAGCAGAACGCTGGTATCCTGCTAGTCAGTAGCGCTGAAGCGTTTCCTCTTCGCTGGAGTTGCTGAACACGCAGAGAGGAAGCGCCGCCGCTGTTACACACTTCCCTTCTGGAAAATAACTACATAGGTGTTTTATGGATATTGCTTAACTTTCTCTTTTAAAAACAGTTATGATTACAGAAGTCAGATTCTTTTCTGTTTTTCCAGTCCAGCATCCTGAGGGACTTTCAGTGACAGACCAAAAAGTAAACGCACCCCCTAAAGATTTGACCCTGATGCTACTTTATTATAGAACACAGAAATTACATCTAGTTATTGATTCAAGTTACAGTAAAAAAACAAACTAACTAAAAGTAAAACTAAAGTAAAAAACGGTTTTACTGATTAGTGCCTTTAACTGTAAAGGTTAAATTACTGAATGTGATGAAGCACGTGAGGAAGTGTTCTGTAACACACACACACACACACACACACACACACACACACACACTGTACACTGCACAGCCTCGTTATCGGTTCTTGGCTTTAACGAGCGGGTCTTTGGAGTCCTGCGTTGTTTCCGGTTGTTCGGAGGTTGATACGGTTGTAGAGCCGCTGGTTGTGTTTGGATGGTGAAGCTGCTGACTGAGCTCTGGCGCCTCACTCTCTCTCTCTCTCTCTCTCTCTCTCTCTCTCTCTCTCTCTCTCTCTCTCTGCTGCAGCTGTGTCTCACGTGATTTACAAAGATCTCTTTCTGACGTTGTTCTGAGAAGTGTTTGAGCTTCTGTCTGGATTGAGATTGTTTTCTGTTTGCTTTTAAAACCAGATGAGGTTCTAAAGCTTTCAACCAAAATGTGTCCAGAGACGCCAGTGTGAGTGTCTGTGACAAAATGTCTGTGGTTGTGATTGTGGCGACAGTTTTTACATCAGTCCCTGGATCTGTGATAGTCTCTCTGTCTCTCTCTCTCTCTCTGTCTCTCTCTCTCTCTCTCTCTCTCTCTCTCTCTCTCTCTCTGTCTCTCTGTCTCTGTCTCTCTCTCTCTCTGTCTCTCTCTCTGTCTCTCTCTCTCTCTGTCTCTCTGTCTCTGTCTCTCTCTCTCTCTCTGTCTCTGTCTCTCTCTCTGTCTCTCTCTCTCTCTCTGTCTCTCTCTCTCTCTCTCTGTCTCTCAGCTGATGGTGAATTATCTACACTCTTCAGTCGTGCTCCAAGAGTCTGTTCTGTAAAGATTCTCAAGGGCACTGACCAGAGCTCATTCTGAGTAACATTCTGAGTTCTTGTCCTGTCTCTGTCCCTGTCTCTGTGCAGGACTGCAGCGTCCCTCTTCATTCACACGCAGCTTGAACTTGAGTGGTTTTTCACTTGTTACATCATCCAGTTCTCTTGTAATGGTGCAAACCTTCAGTAATCAGGATGTTGCAGCAACGCTTCCTGAAATGAGGGAACAGTGGACAGTAAAGGAGAAGAGTGATGTGGAGGCACCACTGGTTACGCCCCAAGCCCTGCCAAACGTTCCCCCTGCTCTGTCACATGTCTGCTGTCTCTCCTCTCGTCTCCTCTCGTCTCTGTAGTCTGTAGTCGCTGTGGTTGTGCGTTGGAGAATAAAACTCTGACGTTGTCTGACTTGAGTTTGTGTGTTTTTTTTGGCTACGCGAGAGGTTCTCTCACATTCTCCGGATGTTTCCTGATCTGTGACTGAAGATCAGCGTGTGTTGTAGTGCTGTTTGGGGAACTGAAACTGTACCTATTGCTGTACGAGCCGTTACTGAGCAGACACATGCTCCACCTCTTCTCCTGCATCACTTTGGAGGACATTTACAAGAAACTCTGTCTGTACGAGGTGCGAGACGTTACCCACGCTGCCTCTCACCCCGATCATGGCCTGTTCACCCTCCACCCACCATGCAGGCTACGGTTGCCTCCGCGCCGCTGTTACCGCACTGAACAGCTGATCATGAAATACTCAGAATTTACAATATACGTTTATTATTACACTACTGTATATTCCAGCTGTACTTATTCTGTATCATACAGATGTTCATACAGTACGTATTTCATCTTATCTTCTCCTCCACCGCACCGGGTTTGCACAGTTACACTGTATATCACTCTATTCCTGATCTTATCACCTCCTGCACCCTCTCTGTACATATGAACCCAAACCCTCATCTACCACATCGCTAGTGATTGTAAACAGGCCACGTCTGCACTTCTGGTTAACTGCATGTCATTGTGTCTGTACGTGTACTTTGCACAGAGACAGTAAAGTTGAATCTAATCCACCCATCAGTGCAGAGACACAGTGGATTGTGGATGAAGATGCTGTATGGAGGCTTCCAGGGGACTTTTCTGCTGGAACATTCTGGATGATGGACTGTATTTTTGCACCAACTGTTTTATTCTGTGCAGGAAATCACTATTAAGACGTCTACAGTGTTTGTGTGATGAGACGGACCATCACGAGTCCCCAGGACAGCTTCAGTTCTCCCTCAGCTCAGGGTTCTACATTCTGCACGTCTGTTCTGGAGCCTCCAGCTCCGTCTGTTCCCCTGGTTTGTGTTTTAGGGACAATGATGATGGAGAACTGTGTTCCTCAGTACTCATGATCACATCCTGTGCTGACTTTCACCTGAAGAGCAGCTGTTCATCTCCTAACGCATCACACTCATACACAAGCATCTCGGTACCTACAGCCGTACCTACAGCCGTACCTTCAGCCATACCTCCGTTCCGGAGTCGAGTTCTTAAGGTGAGATGTCGTATTGTGAAGCGCATTGTCTCAGAGGAAATAATGTAAATGCAGATAATCCGTTCCAGACACCCAAACATATTACCAATATTACCAATTTCCAACATTATAATAATATTTTTGTATATGAAAACAATCAGAACATTTAGAAAAGACATGCAAATGAGGTCAAATATTAAATAAATAGACATTAAACCTCATTTAACCTTAATTTATGATTCGTCTCGGCACCGGCTGCTTTAAAACCCAAACTGAAAGCGTCTCCCTTTTCTTCTTGCTACCGTCCTCGATAACATTCCTGGGACCCCGCGGTGCTCCGTCTCACTAAATCTTACACTAAATCTAAAAAAACCTGGATGTATGTGAGACTTAGGTGTATGTGTATAACCTCGTCAGCTCGGTTTGATGTAAAGTTCTTACAAAGTTTCAGTTCATGCGGTGAAAATTCACAAGTCCGGATGCCGAGGCACTGCTGGAGTGAAATGCATGTAATTTTTATCACCAGTGAGTGCATTCTGGATATGAATCCCTTTAACACATTAGTGGATGAATATTAATATAAACTCACTAATAATAACACTCGCTTCCATCACGGCTCAGTGAAGGCAGTGAAGTCGAGTCGAGCGAGTCCTCGTCCCTCAGTGTGTTTAATGTGAATCGGAATCGTTCACACTGACGTGATGTGACACTGTGCTGTGAGGTCTGACAGAAACGGACACGCACAAGTGATTTAATGAGATAGTGAAGAACTTCTCCTTATTACTGACATCCTGTATGAAGAAGTGCAATAAAAGTAGTTTTATTAATAGGGTGAGACTGAGAAGAGTCGCACCATCACCGCTCGCGCTGCTTCCTGACATCCTGCAGTAAAGTATAACCTCGTCACGCTGATCTGTTTCACTGTGCAGAGCATGATGGGGTTTTATTGAGTAGATTTCCTTTTTCCAGCCTGAAATAAACTCCAGCTGTTCAGAGTCGCTGCAGTTATTCAGGCGTCTGTAACAGTTACTGAATAAATCAGTCTGAATCATAACGCCGTGCTAATGCTGTGTTAGCGCAGGGTGCTGTAGTGTGTGTGTGTGTGTGTGTGTGTGTGTGTGTGTGTGCGTGTGTGCACGCTCTGTGTCCTCCAGCTTAGTGCCAGGACGATCCATATTTCTGCTCTTTTTATTGGAACGTATTTAGACAGAGCGTGTGTTTGGTTCTCCCGCGGCTCCGGGTCAGACGGTGCGCTCTGGCTCGCGTTGCTGTGAGCGATTCGTCTGGAGACGAGACGAGCTTCGGTGTCTGAGCTCATGGTGCATGGATGGTGTTTTAGAGAGGAGGTGTATGTGTTGCAGAAGGGTCAAAGGTCAAATGCGCTCGTGAGATTTCGTTATCCCGAGGTTAGCGATCGCTCGTCAGTAAGTGGCGTACGACAGGTTTAAGTAATAAACACGCAGGTGATGTTCCTGATCAGACCGCGTGCAGTTCTGCAGTAGAGCCGGACGTGATCATAAATAGTCTTTTAGCTTTTATGTTTGTCTCTTACAGACGTGTCAGAATCCCGAGGCTTCACCCGGTGTGTATTATTGGTCTGGATCTGGGACACATTGTGACAAAAAAAAGAGCCTGATTGGTTTGTATTAGTGATGAAAAAGAAGACGCACTGTAAATATTTTCACGGTTTCATATAAAGTTAAAATCAAAGCGAACGGAAAATAAATGTAATAATCCCAGACTGGCAGTTAGACGAGTTTATAAACACGAGCCGAACCCAGTGATAAATAACCAGCGGTGCCTAAAGGCAGTGAGACTAAAAGCCGACACGGTGAAGGAGCGTCCAGCTTTAATGTGGCTTCTGAGGCGGCGTGACGAGCGGCTCGCTCACGTTTGTAGCCGCGTGCAGATTTCCCTCCTGATATTTATTGCCTCCTCCATGGAAACTCAGCTGTTCTTGTTGAAATCTGTTAAAGTCCCAGAGCTCACCACAGCCTCGGTGTCCGTCTGGAAATCCCAGAGACAAGTCAGAGGAACTCCTGTGTGTGTGTGTGTGTGTATTTGTGTGTGTGTGTGTGTGTGTGTGAGCTCAGATTGTACTGAAGTGAAAATGCAGCTAATGTCCGTATCATCCTCCTCCTCCTCCTCCTCTTCATCCTCGGTGCGTCGTCGTCATTATATGGAGGGACAGAGTGACCGGTGTGAGTAAAGGCTGAGCGCTGATGTTGCAGGAAGTCATCAGTCAGTCGGCCTGCGAGAGAGCCGGACGTCCCCGTGTTCACTGATCTGTGAACAATCGAACTTTTACAGCTGGTCTTGGACCGGGGTCAGAGGTCACACATTCCCACTCGCTATGGTGACGTGTGTCCTGAATGCAGTGTGTTGATCGCTAGGCTTTCGGGGACGCGCTTCTCGTTTAACTTCCCTCTGACCTGCAGGGCGGCGATGTGTCGGGGCCTGTTAGTCTGCAGGAGCTTCAGAGCGGGACTTGAGGAGGGGGTCACACTACATTCAGTCCAAATGTCCAAGTTTTGTTTTTATTTATTTTGAGGAATTAATGCAAAGTCTTCACATCGACTATTTCTAGTTAGGTTTTCTATGAGTTAGTCTGTAGTTATTTACAGTTTAAAATGATTGATAAAAGTACAGTACAATACAGTACTTCATCACAATGTCTGGATCATATCGTATCCCTGGGCTGTAATTCTGACGTCCGGTCATGAACATGAGTGTCGTGTCACTCGCCATGTCCTTATGCACACGTCTGGATTTTTCTCTCGTGTTTTCTAGTCTGAAAATCCGAAGCGTTAGAGCAGCAGTTCACGAGACGTGAGAGTCGAGTGTGGGGTTTCCTCCAGATATAAGAGGAGATGAAACTGTGGTTTTTCGCACCTCAGTTCCATCTGCATGCGCTCTTCACACCATGAGACATGTCTCGCTTTAACACGTCTCCTCGTCTCTTTTGCAGATCTGTCTACTGCACAGAGAAAGTTTGCAGAGTCGCTGAACGAGTTCAAGTTCCAGTGCATCGGGGACGCCGAGACGGACGACGAGATCTGCATCGGTGAGGCGGAGAGAGCGCGCAGCTCCGGGACTCTGTGTCCTTTTAGGGACTATTTTATAATTATTTACTATAATAAATATTGTGTGCCTTCTTAGACGTTTGTCCACCCACAGCTTCATTCCAGCTGAAAGTAAACACAGATTAAATCAGCGCACAGGACACTGATGCTGATCCACAGATTAGGCAACACGCACGCATTGTTTAACTTGGTGCAAAATTCTGCATATTTGGTTCCTATCATCAAAAGTTCAAGGACATCATCATCATTTTTTCCTCCTCAGTAATGTTGCAGATCGACTGCAGTCTCAGGACAAACATTTCTGAAACACAACTCATACAATCACAACATCGCCTGCAGACAGATCGGCACATCCGTCAGAACTCACACTTTCAGGGTCTATGTAAATGAGCTCCTGCTGGGCCACGCCCCCCAGAGAACAAGTCAGCTGAGTAACAAGCCAGGGGAGGGGCCTCTCTTATATGAGGTCACATTAGGAGGAAAATCTAATTCCCTTGTTTAAACCCCGGCCTATACACATATGGGGAAACTGGAAACACAGCAGTGTTGTGAAGCGAATCGTCCCGTCGGTAATAATGTAAATGCTGATAAACACAAAAATATTACAAATATTACCAATTTCCAACACTATAATCATATTTTTGTATATCAAAACAATCAAAACAATTTAGAAAAGACATGTAAATGTAAAATAGTCAAATATGAAATAAATAGAGATTAAACCTCACTTAACCTTAATGTACGATTCCTCTCGGCACCGGCTGAAAGCGGCTCCTTTTCTTCTTGCTATCGTCCTTGATAACATTCTGGGGACCCGCGGTGCCGCGTCTTCACTAAATCTTACACATAATGCAAAAAAACCCACAAAAAAATATGTAAACTCACTTTGCTTGGCTTCCCACTGACGCAAACGAGTTTTAAACGTCTCCCAGACCGACGCCGACTGGTTTGTACACCAAATATACATTTCTCGCAAAATTTAAGTTCTTAATGTGAAAGTTTGCGAGATGTGGTGTTCGTGACTCAAAAGTGCATTTTACATACTGGGTGCCCTTTAAATACAGGAACATTTATGGAATATTTGTCATTATGAGAATGTTTTTTATAATATAAAGAACATTAAGATGATGTTTAAACATATTTACTTATTTCAAGCTTAAAATCAAAATCAAATTTGAAATAATTGCATGAAATTATCCGTCTGTGGAATAAGACTTCCAAGAGTTCAAGCTTAAATTAAGTAGGAATTTAATAAAAATAGGTTTTAATGATTATTGTAATCTCAGAATACATTCTGGATGAATTGATTTATTTTAAAGTCCTCCTGAGTTGCTAAGACACCGTTTGTTTGCGCTGTGATGCCTGATATTAGCCTGTAAGTCCGTTCCACACTGAGCAGGATTGAGTTCTGATTTTAATATAATCCACATGGACCGTGGAATTTACTGAGCTGATGCTGGAAGTTTGGATCCCGAACCCGTGGAGCTGCAGGAGGAAAATATGTAGCCTGTATCCTTGTGTCAGTGCCACGTGCGTCTGCACGAGCGAGGAACAGACGGCCAGAAAGCAGCGTTAGTGTGCGGATACAGTACAGTACGGGTTTGAGCGGATACTGAGATTACAGAGTCCGTTAGCTGGGTCTTCATGCTGTGTGTGAGAAGAGATACAGAACAATATACAGTATACAGTTTCTGATTTTATGTGAACTTTTAATCTTAAACATTATAATCAGCAGAATTTACAGATTAATGCATTAATATTGTAAAAACATTCAAACATTTAAACTAATAAACACATCAGCAGATCAGATCAGATCGTAACCCGTTATTTCTGCTACATCTGGCCCGATCTGTAAGTAGGTCACGGACCCTCCGAGCCGAGTGCTGAAGCGTACAGTGTGTTAACATCATCCCGTCCTCGCTACACACACTCGCTACACACACTCACTACACGCACGACACACACTCACTTCAGAAAACTCTACATCAGGAGCTTCATGGAATGAGTTTCATGGCCGAGCAGCTGCACAGTAAGATCACTCGTCCAGTGCCAAGTGTGTGCAGGAGGGGTGTAAAGCACCGAGTCTGGATCTGTGGAAGTGTCGTTCTGGAGAGATGAATCACGCTGCTCTATCTGACACTGAGTCTGGGTTTGGAGAACACTTACCCTTATCCATGATGATGATGATGCTCCTGTGAGATCCACAAGGCCAGCTCCATGAAGACACGGTGTGTTAAGAGAGTGATGGAGTGGAGGAACTCGAGTGTCCTGCACAGAGAACTGGATGAACTCGACCTCACTGAACCATCAGCTCTGGGATGAACTGGATGAACTGGAGCCTCCGACATCAGTGTCTGAGCTCGATAACGCCCCTGGAGAGTGTGTGAATGAACACAAATCCAACTCCCCCCCCCCTCACACACACTCACACACACACACACACACACACACACACACACACACATTCACTCCAACATGTAGTATACAGCCGTCAAAGAAGACACACAGTGGGGGAGGGGGGGCATCTGGGGCAACTCCATATTAATGCGATAGCAGTCGTTCTCCTGAGAGAGAGAGAGAGAGAGAGAGAGAGAGAGAAGCTCAGATGATACTCCAGGTACTTTAGTGAGGTTTCAGCGCTGCAGCACTCCGGAGCAGACGAGCACCGACTTGTTATTTGGCGCCGAGCTGAGACGTGGATGTTTGCTTTGATGTCGCATAAAATATTTTGATCTTTACACTACATGAGAATCTGATGTTCACTGGTGAATAAGACTACAGGTACACACACGGGGACACACACGGGGACACACACGGGTACACACACGGGGACACACACGGGGACACACACGGGGACATACACAGACACACACACGGGTACACACACAGGGACATACACGGGAACACATGACTCAACTCAGGGACAGATTCCATCATCACACCTCATTTATACACCTTTTAGTAAAATGTGTCAATCAAATGTGTAGATCAAGTCCAGCGTTCTTTTTCTGTGTGTGTGTGTGTGTTTGTGTGTTGAGGGAGGCCAATCATTTGTAAAAAAATAAATAAATAAATAAAGTACAGCTGATTTGCCTGTAGCCACACCCACAAAACTCCATAAAAGGTAAAGTGCACAAGGAGCCGGGAGAGTGAAGTGAGCGATCAGGGTAAAGACTGAACAACAAAGTGGAAGTTAATTTGCTTTACTTTAATGTGGACCACGCCCGACCACGCCCGACCACGCCCTCTCTCGGTATGAGTGTGTCTGCTAAATGCTGCTAAATATAATAAACATAATCAAACTCTGTAGTATCTGGAGGAAATGCTAGAGCTTATCATCACAGCAAAGACGAATAGATCTGGAATGTGATGTTCAACACACACACACACACACACACACACACACACACACACACACACACACACAATTTTGTCCTTCTAGTTTATGTACTCAACAAATAACTGTTGACAGTGAGCATGTTTTGTTGTAGAAGATGATGGAGGAGACGCAGGAGGAGAGCAGTAACACCAGTCACACGCTGCTGAGAGACAGCGCCACACGCTGGTCTGACGTGTGTTTAACATTCTGTGTTTCTATGTGTTGTTGTGTTTAATAGCCAAATCACTCCAGGAGTTTGCTGGAGTTCTTCAGAACCTGGAGGACGAGCGGACGCGGATGGTGGGTTTAACGCAGAGCTCTTATCGCTCTCAGCCTCTCCATCATCACCGACAGGAAACTAACTGCTCTGGTTTTTCCTCAGATCGATAACGCGAGCGACGTCCTGATCACACCGCTGGAGCGCTTCAGGAAGGAGCAGATCGGAGCTGCCAAGGTAAGAAACCTTCTGCTCTACTGCTGAGATAAAGTGCTTGTGTCTTCATTTAAAACACTGATCAGTGCAACAACTCCTGCTGAGGAAGTCCGGGAGAAATCAGGAGCTGCTTGAGCATTAAAACACGGTTCAGTTGTCTTTACTGTCAAAGCTGAGGTCTGAGTCTGGTCCAGGATGAAGGCCTGAAGATCCCTGACATCTCACATCCTGACCTGAGTGAGCCACGAACTCAACCTCTAAAAGATCAGTCTCACTTGGAAATTAAAGACACTTTGCTGAAGTTGATCTCGACCCAACAGAGTCTTGAACCTATCAGAAGGTCGAGTGTACAGTAGGAGGTCTGTCGACGTCCCTGGTGATTCGTGTCTCTCTGTCATTGATCTGTGTTCCGTGTGTAATGTTGATGTCGAGGGCTTTGAAGCGAGTACAATCCTCTCATAAAGGGGGCGGAGCAAATCCACTAACGCGGCTAAATCTGGCCCTGTGAGCTAAACTAATGAAGAGTCTGAGAGTCTGAGAGATCCTGCACTGTGGGTGATGAGGTTTATCACGGAGGGGTCAGAGTTTCTGTACTCACAGGCATCCAAAAACATGAGGGATCAGCTGGAGCTCCACCGGTGAGAGCAGGTCTTCACACGCCTCCGTGGTGAGTGTGATGTGTAGGAGGTGTGTGTAGGTTCAGAGCAGACGGGTGTGGAAGTGGAGTGTGGCGTCGTACTGTAAGTACTGTACATCACTGCGTTCGGTAACTGACACGTTAATTTTGCCTAATGCTCATATTTGGGAACGAGAACCAAATACCAGGTCATTGGTTATTGCGCCACACTGCCATCTGCTGGTGATGTGTATAAACTGTCATTGTTCTCAGGTGAGCTGAGTGTCACAGAGGCTGCATGACTTTGTGCTCATATGGTGTGGAATTCCTTGACCACATGCTTTGTCTGTTTCTCTCTCGCACACACACACACACACACACACACACACACACACACACACACACACACACGCCCGCTCTGTATTTGTTGAACATTATACAGGGAGAAATAAAACAGTTACGGCTCCTTCGTCACTGCTCGACGCGTCCCATGACCATCTGAACGTCCAGGAGGCCTCGAGCTCTCTGCAGCTCCTTTTAAATCCCATCAGACTGAGTGATGAAGGTGTACTGGAGCGGTTGCGACGGACTCGATACAATACAACTGTTGCTTTTTCACTCGATTCTTCCTTTAAGGCAAATTTTTATTGTTTTTTTTGTTTTGTTTTGTTAAAGGAGGCAAAGAAGAAGTATGACAAGGAGACGGAGAAATACTGCGCTGTACTGGAGAAGCACCTCAGCTTATCTGCTAAGAAGAAGGAGGCACAGCTTCATGAAGTACGCGTCCTAATGTTGTGGTTCTGGTTTCTTATTTTGCATCATTTTAAAAATTTTTTATTAAACATGTCACAATAATGACGCTATTGATAGTAACAACAACAAAAACAGCCAATTACCATCAAAGGCGGCTGTAAAAACTTTCACTTTTCACTCTGACACAATTGTCAAATTACTACTAAAACTATTATTACTATTATTTTATTAAATATGAAATGATTTAATTGACATTCCAGACGGCGTTTGTGCCGCAGTGCTCCTCCAGGCCGGACGTGCTCGCCCATGTTGTCGTTGTTTTTTTTTCTGCACATTCACGCCACCTAGTGGTCACGCTTATTGTGTTGCGTGCTCTGGTTGTCTATCAGGTGCACAAAGCCCCGCCCCTAAATACTTTCACCCACTGCAGCTCGACTGGTGTTGAGTTATGATCTGCATAAATGTAAGCAATTAATGAAGGGGTTTAACTCCTTATAAACAAGCTGTTACCATGGCAACTGGGTTAACTTACTCCCACTGTCTAGGGAGCCCCATGTCCTGTGTGTGATGTGTGTGTGTGTGTGTGTGTGTGTGTGTGTGTGCGTGTGTGATGTGTGTGTGATGTGTGTGTAGTGTGTGTGTGTGATGTGTGTGTAGTGTGTGTGCGTGTGTGATGTGTGTGTAGTGTGTGTGTGTGAT
>JAQMYL010000026.1:298345-308633 GCA_030014365.1 Clarias pachynema | reverse complement strand
GCGTCTGTTTGCGCGCGTGTCATTGGACACCGTGCCCCACACACACACACAAACACACACACACACACACACACACACACACACACAGAGTGAAAGACATACACACAGGTTAAGAAGGAGCGGCCAAACATAGCGATCTGATTAAAAACCCCAACACCATATTACACAACACAAACTCTGTGTGTGTGTGTGTGTGTGTGTGTGTGTGTGATGGGGTGGGCAAATCATTTTATCTTCAAAAGGCTCCAATGTTAAAAGGTTCATCCTCCACACACACACACACACACACACACACAATAACGACGGATTCAGAGTAAACACAGAGCGAGTGATTACAAATGAATGAATTAATAACTGATCAAAGAACAAAGCATGTGTACAACAACAATAATAATAATAATAATAATAATAAAAACTGAGGGAGAGAGAGAGAGAGAGAGAGAGAGGGAGAGAGAGAGAGGAAGAGAGGGAGAGAGAGAGGGAGAGAGAGAGAGAGAGGGAGAGAGGGAGAGTGCAGCTCGGCCCGGATGAGAGGAACAGAACCATCAGCTCGACCCAAACTTCACTCTGAGCTCTGAGCAGAACCTCAGCAGGGTTTAGGAGAACCGGAAGGAAGTAACACTTTCACTCCTCATCATACAGGAAACAGGAAACACTAATCACCTCCAATTAATCTGATCTACTCTAAACTCATCTAATTTAACCCTAACACTATGTATTATAATGTTTATATAGATTTATTTTCTTTAAATAGTTTAATACTAAACCCTTCTGTAGTACAGCTGTTAATTTAATTAATCTCTATTCAGGTTCACTGTTTAGAGAGAGAGAGAGGGAGAGAGAGAGAGAGGGAGGGAGAGGGAGAGAGAGAGAGACAGAGGGAGAGAGAGACAGAGGGAGAGAGAGAGACATAGAGAGAGAGAGAGTGAGAGAACTGTAGTAGATGATCGATCATCTGCAGCAGTGAAAAAGCAGGTTACTGCAGCAACTCCTGCATTCTCATTTGCTTGCTCACCCCTCTCTCTCCCTCTGTCTCTCTCTCCCTCTCCCTCTGTCTCTCTCTCCCTCTCCCTCCCTCTCTCTCTCTCTTTCTCTCTCTCTCTGCGCATGCGCTGGGTGTGAGCGAGCGTGCGAAGGACTGTTTGGCGTGCTGCTAACTTTTTCTCGTAGACTGTTTATTCACTTTAGTTTTCTTTAATTAGTAAATGTTGTAGTTTAAATAAAAGTTTAAAGTGAGAGAGAGGGAGAGCAGGCACCATGGCCTCTAAGGCCGGTGTGGAGACTCTGTCTCTCCGGTATGGAGTCAGGTGTGTGCCGGAGGACGAGGTGCGTATTGAGGACGTGTTGTTAGCGGTGGGGGGGTCAGGTCGGGTGTGAGAACATCTACTCCGCCTCCCGGATGAATAAAGCGATTGTGGTGTTTGTGAACAGGGTCGACCTCGCGAGCGCACTGACGCGGAGCGGATTATGCGTGAGAGGAGCCGCGGTTAAAGTCACCCCCCTGTCTGCCCCCGCGGCGCGGGTGGTCATATCCAACGTGCCTCCGTTCATAAAGGACGAGGCTATAATGAAGGAGCTGGCCCGTTTCAGGAAGTTCGTCAGCCACATGAGAGCCACATCCCGCTCGGGTGTAAGAGCTCCAACATGCGCCACGTCCTGTCCTTCCGCAGGCAGGTGCTTAAACATGATCTTAAATAACGAAGATCAGACGCTGGACGTCAACTTTAAATGTAAAGAGGGGGACAGCGGCTACACCGTCTTCGCCACCACGGAGCCGCTGAGGTGTTTCGAGTGCAGTGACATGGGACACAAGAAGCTGAGCTGTGCACACGGAGCCGTGCAGCCGGGGAGCTCGTGCAGCGACACGCCCGGGATACAGCGGCAGCGGCGCGAGGACAGCCGGCCGGAGAACACCGGGGAGGCGGAGCCTACAGCGGGCCGCAGCGACACACCGCAGCCGTGACTCGAACAGGTCGGCCCTGAACACACCACCACCACCACCACAGAGATACACACCGCGCCGGGAGCGGACAATAACACCAACACTACTGTAAACACTGTGAGTACAGTAGTATCCAGCGCAGACAGTGACACCGCCTCTGACGCAGACTCCGCCCCTAAAACCTGCACAGAAGACACACAGCAGCCACAAACCAGCACATCACCACCGAAACCCCCCCCAAAAAAGAGCACTACAATAAAAACCAGGAAGAAGAAAGAGGAGCCGTTCACTAAAAAAATCATCAAAAAACGTAGAACCCGCAATCAAAAGCAGAGTGAAGAAGCAGTATTCAACATAGCAGATCCAAACCCAGTCACAACCACAGACATCCAGGAGCAAACAGACAGATACCTACAGGAACTCAAACAGATACAAATACCGGAATTAAGGAAAAAACATTTAACAAGAATGTTATTAATAAAGGCAAAAGAAGAAGAAAAAGAATCCAAAAAACCTACCAACACTCAGCAGGAAGAAAAAAAATGGACGGAAGATAAATAAACCAAAAACTATAAATAAAACCGTATGACTGAACTTAAAATGAAAGGAAAAATTAAGACCTCAAAAAAAAAATAATAATAATTTTTGGTGGGGTGGAGGGACACTTTTCCTAAATTAATTTAAAAAAACAAAAAAAAACATTTTATATATTGTGTATGGGTGCATGTATGAGTGTGTGCATGTTGTGTATGTGTGATATGTGTATATGTGTATATATGTAGATCTATATGCAGATTGTAAAACTAGTCTCCTTTTTTCTATTTTGTAATAATAAAGTAAGTTTAAAACCACAAACCTCTCTCCCTCTCTCTCTCTCCCTCCCTCTCTCTCTCTCTCTCTCCCACTGTCTCTCTCTCTCCCTCTGTCTCTCTCTCTCCCTCTGTCTCTCTCTCTCCCTCTGTCTCTGTCTCTCTCTGTCTCTCTCCCTCTCCCTCTCTCCCTCTGTCTCTCTCTCTCTCTGTGCGCATGCGCTGGGTGTGAGGGAGCGCGTGGAAGACTGTTTGGCGTCTTGCCAAGTTTTTTTCCAGAAAACTTTCCGTTTTTTCCCGATTTATTTTTTCTTTATTTATTTCCCCTCTTTATTTCCCCTTATCTTTTAGTTAATGTTGTTTAAAATATACACAGTTTAAAACTTTATTGTGAGAGAGAGTGAGCGGGGCACCATGGCCTCTGAGGCCGGTGGGGAAAGTTTATCTCTCCGGAATGGCGTCAGGTGCGTTACGGACAATGGGGTACTGGTGGAGGAGGTACTGTTAGCGGTGGGAGAACAGGTCGGGTGTGAAAACATCTACTCGGCCTCCCGGATGAACAAAGCGGTGGTGGTGTTTCTGAAAACGACAAACCTTGTGAGTGCACTGATAAAGAGCGGAATAACCGTGAGAGGATCTGCGGTCCAGGTCACCCCTCTGTCTGCCCCCGCGACAAGAGTGGTGATATCCAACGTGCCTCCGTTCATACAGGACGAGGCGATCATGAGGGAGCTGGCCCGATTCGGGAGGTTTGTCAGCCCCATCAGAGCCATCCCGCTCGGGTGTAAGAGCTCCAGCATGAGGCACGTCCTGTCCTTCCGGAGACAGGTCCTGATGGTTTTAAATAACCAGGAAGGAACACTTAATGTGAATTTTAAGTGTAAAGAGGGGAACAACAGCTACACCGTCTTCGCCACCACAGAGCCGCTGAGGTGTTTTGAGTGCGGGGACGTCGGACACAAGAGGCTGAGCTGTCCACACGGAGCCGCGCGGCGGGGGAGCTCGGGGGGCGACTCGGCCAGGAAACAGTGGCAGCAGCGCAGGGACAGTCAGCCGGAAAACACCGAGGAGTCCGAGTCCACCGCGGGCCTCAGCGACACACCCGAGCCAGCACTCACGGAGGTCAGTCACACACACACCGCCACCACCACAGAGACACACACCGCAGCACCGACGCCAGCACCAGGGAGTTACAGGAACCCCAGACCTGCATACCGCCACCGACACCCAAAGACAAAACTGCAATAAAACCCAGGAGAAAAAGAGAGGAAACGACCACTACAGAACACATCAACAAACGAAAAACCCGCAGCCAAACACTGAACATCACAACACAGGACACAGAAGAAGCAGGATGCAGAACCGCACACACACAAGAGGAACCGCAAGGAGACGTCGAGGAACAAATCAACCAATTCCTACAGCTAAAAAAGAAAAAAGACAAGTGGTCAATAAATTATTCCCAGGAGACAATAAACTGTTAAAAAATCTCACATCAGTAAACAAGAAAAATAACACATAAATAAACCGGACTATAAAACATAACAAGGTGACACAAGACTTTAAAAGACGTTGGAGTCGTTGGTGGGGTGGAGGGTCATGGGGTTTTTCTTACTTTAAAAAAAATTATAAAAAATTGTACATATGTTAATACATTGTGTGTATGTGTGCATGTGAGTGTGTGTATGTGAGTGTGTGTGTGTATGTGTGTACACGTAAAGATGTGTGTATGTATGTGTGTGTGTGTGTATATAGTGTATGCATATATATATATATATATATATGTGTGTGTGTATACATGTATATATATGTATATATGTATATATTTGTATATAAAAATGTATATAAAATTGCAAAACAGTCCTTCCTCAATTTGTTATAATAAAAGTGAGTTTAAAACCTCAAAACCTCTCTCTCTCCCTCTCTCTCTCCCTCTCTCTCCCTCTGTCTCTCTCTCTCCCTCCGACTCTCTCTCTCCCTCTCTCTCTCCCTCTCTCTCCCTCCGACTCTCTCTCTCCCTCTCTCTCTCCCTCTCTCTCCCTCTGTCTCCCTCTCTCCCTCTCTCCGCGCGAGGCTGTTTGGCATCTTGCTAAGTTTTGTGATCTACTGCCAAGTTTATTTATTTATTTATCTTTGGTTAATGTTATTAGAAAAAAAAAAAAAAAGTTAAAACTTTATCGTGCGAGAGAGAGTGGGCGGGACATTGACGATGATGTTCTGAGTAAACAGCTGTCCAGATTTGGAAAATTAGTGTCGCCCATTAAAATGATACCAGCAGGCTGCAAAGACCCCGAGCTCAGACATATCATCTCCTATAGAAGACACGTGTAGATGATCTTAAACAGCAGGGATGAAGATCTGAACATCATGTTCAAATTAAACACACACGGAGAGGAATTTGCCATTTTTGCAACTTCCAGAAACTTAAAGTGTTTTGGCTGTGGTCGAGAGGGTCACTTAATCCGGAACTGTCCTGAAAGAGTACAGCCAATCAGGAGACAGAAATAAACAAATTAAATAAGCAAATTAATGATAAACAAGACGGTGGAGTAAATAGTGTAGAAACAACCGGACAGGGAGAAACTAAACAACAAGAAGGAAACACTGAGGGCCAAGAAGAAGGAAAAAACACTGAGCAGGAAAAAAAGCAGATGGAGACAGAAAAAGAAAACCTCCAAGTGAGCGTGAGTGAGACGCTTTACAGAACTCACAACTGACTAACAGTCAAAGCAGTGATGAATGTTTAGGTCCAGAAAACACCGACATGAACATAGACGATGTTGGTTTTACTCTGATCAGGTCAAAAAGAAAATCTAAAGCAGGGAACAGCGGCCTCAGAGCAGAAAGAGATAGAAAAAGAAAAACAAGTCATAAACAGTCAGAAAGCAGAAGCCAAATCCAGCAGCGAACACAAATGTAGAAACAGGAAGTGATGAAGACGAGCAAAAAAGGGGACGAAACCAATTGGCAGATATAAAGAAAAAGAGATAAAACAATTTCTTCAAAAAACAAAAAATCTGAAAGGAGTTCGAGTAGACCAGTTCTTCCCCAACAAACTAAACTTTGTCAACTCAGCTACGGCCATAATAAGAGAAAAACACAGGGACTTCACTCACCAGGAAATATATAGACTTAAAACGTTTGTAACCAGAACCAGGCAAGATTTGCAGTGTGAAGATGAAGAGAGCGCGTAAAATAAACCCTGTAGAATGAATTTTCTTTTCATCCTTTCTTTATTTCTATTCATGACTGACTTTATGAATGTATGAGTGCAGATCATTTCCTGCTATCCGTTATCACCCAGATGAGGATGGGTTCCCTGTTGAGTCTGGTTCCTCTCAAGGTTTCATCCTATCACCATCTCAGGGAGTTTTTCCCTCAGCACCGTCACCCTCGGCTCGTTCATCAGGGACGATCTGATCATTCTGATTCACACACACTCACATCTCATACAGACTTCAATAATTCTTTTCATTGTGTAAAGCTGCTTTGCGACAATGACAATGTCATTGGAAAGAAAGAACGGACAGAGCAGATTCATGCATACACTGCACACAGAGGAAACAGTAATGACAATGACATAATGACATATGCTACAAACTTTTACAAAGACCTGAGTGACTACAGCGAAAAAAAGGAGCTGCCGGACGTTTTCCATCAAGGACTTCCAAAGGTGTCTCCAGAGGACAACGCCGCACTAGAAGGACCGCTGGTTCTGGAGGAGCTGCAGGCCGCTTTGAATTCAATGGCGGGAGGAAAAGCACCTGGAATTGACGGCCTACCAGCGGAATTCTACAGGTTCTTCTGGCGAGAGCTCAGAGAGGATCTGCTGGAAGTCCTCAACGAAAGCTGCAGAGAAATGTGTCTGAAATGTGTCTACCCCTGAGTAGCCGGAGGGCGGTGATCACCCTCCTCCCCAAAAAAGGGGATTTGCAGGACATTAAGAACTGGCGTCCAGTGTCACTGCTCTGTGCAAACTATAAAATAATGTCAAAAGCACTGACCAATCGGCTCAGAGACGTCATAGACTCAATAATTCAAGCTGAACAGACGTATTCTGTGTCTAATAGATCCATCATTGATAATGTTTCTTTTATTCGGGACATTCTGGACTTCTCCAGTTCTTTGGTAGTCGATCTTGGTCTGATTTCACTGGACCAAGAAAAAGCTTTGGACACAGTTGAGCACCTATACCTCTGGAAAACTCTGGAGACCTTTGGCCTCAGCCCAAGTCTTATAGCAATGGTGAAAGTGACGTACCAAGACGTTGAAAGTGTACTGAAGATCAACGGAGGGTTCAGCGCTCCTTTTAAAGTAAAACGGGGAATCAGACGAGGCTGTTCACTAACCTGAGAGATGTTGTACACCCGATCAGTTAAACCATTATTGCACAGATTATGAACTTCCTTAAAGGGGTTTATTTTACCAGGTTTTAATGTCCCGCATGTTTTATCTGCCTACGCAGACGACATTATGGTTTTAGTACAAAATCAGAGCGAAATCAAGATTTTGGAAAAGATAGTCTCAGATTTTAGTTTAGTATCTTCATCTAGAATCAACTGGAAAAAGAGTGAAGCCATTGCAATATGGAGCTGGTCTCAGCTGGTCTACCTAAACTACCAGGTGCACTAAAATGGACAAAAGGAGGTTTTAAATATTTAGGAATTCACATAAATGATAAAAAAAAAAAATTGTTTTAGAGAAAATAGAAGGCAGACTCAAGAAATGGGAGTGGCTAAAACCGAACATGTCACTTAGGGGGAGGGTACTCTTACTTAGTAGCCTCAACACTGTGGCATGGTGTAGCCAGTCTAGAGCCCCCTACAGGCCTCGTGGAAAAATCCAATCATGTCTAGTCAATTGTGTCTGGGATAAATTACACTGGGTTCCTCAGAGTGTCCTCTCTGTTCCTAAAGAAGATGGAGGACAAGGTTTGATAGACATTAGAAGCAGAATCACAGCATTTCGGTTTCAAACTATACAAAAATACCTGACCGGATCTGATTCCCTGGTCTGGAGCGACGCCTGGTATGGAGCGACGAGTTTTATATTGAGAAAAATCTGTGCTTTTGATTGTGATCGTACCTTGTCTTTAATGGGTTCAGCAGTTCTTAATGTTTCTAACTTGTCCAATTTTTGCAAAAGTATTTTTAAAACATGGACTCTGTTCGAGTGTGAATCCCGAGGTCCTGCTGTCTCGCTGTTTTGGCTCCTGGAACAGCCAATACTGGGAGGAGGACGAATGGACATTAAGGACAGTTCTCCAGGTCTCACACAAATTCTACAACAGAAAAAGTTCACAACATTGAAGGACACAAGAGCGGTGGCTCAGGAACTTGGGCTACGGTCACTACGGCACATGGAAGCCAAAAGATGAAGATCAAAAGATGGATCACCAAGTTGCCAAAAGAAGAACTGAATCTAATAAAGGAATATCATGAGGGGACAGAAACACCAGACAAAGGTGACCCCTTTCCTGAACTGTTTTTTTTTCACCCAATTTAAACGGTTTTAACGGTTGTTATCTTGATACAAAGGGCAAGTTTTACCAATTTATGGAGCGAAAAAAAAAGAAATTTACAGATGTTGCGTAAAAGCTGTAAATAAAAGAAGGCTGGATGGGAGGACAGATACAGTGTGGAGAAAAATTCTTGGCGTCTCAGATGATATTACACCAGCATGGTGAGTGTTCTATAAATCCGAGCTGTGAGGGTCAATGTTTTAATTTCCAAACTAAATCCAAATGTTTTAAAGACATGTCCCTTCTGTGCTGATACTGAAACTATTTCTCATTGTTATTTGAAATGTAAAAGGTTTAACCCTCTGTTCGAGCTGCTGAAAACACTTTTTAACTCTTTTGGTGAAAAATGGTCTCAGGTTTCTTTTATCTTTGGAGCTGGTTATAAAAAAGGCTGAAAAACTGATCAACTTTATTGCAGGGGAAGCAAAAATAGCTATCTACATAAGTCGGAAAAATAAAATAGAGAAAAAAGGATTGACCAGCCCAGAGCTCTAGTGAAAGCTCATGTCAAAATAGATTTAGTTTTTTTTAAAGAAATTAATGACTTTGGTACCTTTATGCTAAAGTGGTGTTATAAAAACATACTCTGTTTTATTGATGAAGGTGAACTGTTTTTTAGCACTTTACACTAATTACCCTTTATTTTATTGAAATTTTTCTTATTAACTGATATTGTTGTAAAATAATTCTTTTTACTGTAAATTATCAGTATTTATTAAAGTTAAGTTAAACCTCAACCTCTCTCTCTGTCCCTTCTCCCTCCCCCCCCTCCCTCCCCTCTCTCCCTCCCCCTCCCTCCCCCTTCTCACTCTCTCCATTTCTTTCTCCATATGCCCAGTGTAAAAAATGCAAAAAAAAATATCATGTGATGTTTCCACTGTACTCCCTTCTTTCTCTCATTCCTGAATATCTTTTCACACACACACACACACACACACACACACACACATTTCCTTATTTTTATTGTTTATGTTCACACAGGTGAACACTCTAACATTTATAAATATTACACATATATGTATTGGTATTGTGTGTGTGTGTGTGTGTGTGTGTGTGTTATTTCCAATCATTCTATCCAACATCTTTCTCCTCCTTCATTTCATTTCTGCCTCCAGGAAAAGACACACTGTTTTATTCTGGTTTCAGCTGAACTGCGCTGGCACAATGACACATTAACACCGAGAAAATGGCTGCAGTCCTGCAGTGGCACACACACACACACACACACACACATGCACACATCCAGGCACACATGCACACACACACACACACACACACACACACACACACACACATACATATTTATACACACAAAAGTCTACACACCCAGTGACTGACCTACTTACAGTGTCTTACACACACACAGTACATTAAGTACTCACACACACACACATACACACACAATGCTGCTGTACAGTAGAGCCACAGTGCCGCATTGTGTGTATTTAAATTTATCCATTAAAAAATGGTGGTAAAGATCAAAGCAAGGACAAGATGAGCAACGGACAGGAAGTGACATCACAGAGGCAGGTGAGATGAAAATTACACAGGGAAAGAGCTGTGTGTTTTTTTCCTCAGAGAAGATTGTGTAGTGCTCAACACCAGACCACCTTCTCACCAACTACACAACAACACCTGCACAGCACAACCTCAACACAACACACACCTCCACAACTCGACCACAGCACTACCTAACACAACACACACCTCCACAACTCGACCACAGCACTACCTAACACAACACAGGTGATGGAGGTGATGGAGGGGATAGTGGTGGAGATGGTGGTGGTGATGGAGGTGTTGGTGGAGGTGATGGTGGAGATAGTGGTGGTGGTGATGGAGGTTGTGATGGAGGTGATGGTGGAGATAGTGGTGGTGATGGTGGTGGTGGTGATGGAGGTGATGGTGGAGATAGTGGTGGTGGTGATGGAGGTTGTGATGGAGGTGATGGTGGAGATAGTGGTGGTGATGGTGGTGGTGGTGATGGAGGTGATGGTGGAGATAGTGGTGGTGGTG
>JAQMYL010000026.1:181220-186220 GCA_030014365.1 Clarias pachynema | reverse complement strand
TGTCTCTCTCTCTTTCTGTCTCTCTCTCTGTCTCTGTCTCTCTCTCTCTCTCTCTCTCTGTCTCTCTCTCTTTCTCTCTCTCTCTCTGTCTCTCTCTCTCTGTCTGTCTCTCTCTCTCTCTGTCTCTCTCTCTCTCTGTCTCTCTGTGCTCATGCGCTGGGTGTGAGCGAGCGTGCGGAAGGCTGTTTGGCGTCCTGCCCAGTTTTTTTCGGAAGACTGTTTATTTATTAATTTTTTCCTTTAATGAGTGATTGTGTTACACTTTAAAAAGTATAAAGTTTAAAGTGAGAGAGAGGGCGAGCAGGCACCATGTCCTCTGAGGCCGGTGTGGAGACCTTGTCCCTCCGGCATGGCGTCAGGTGTGTGCCGGAGGACGGCGTGCGGATTGAGGATGTGTTGTTAGTGCAGTTTTTCAATTACTGTTGGATGTCAGTTTCCACTTTTGATTGTCTGCTGCAGCTTTATTTTGCTTTTCCCCGCATTTCCCTATGTATAGCATGTAGGATCATGGGATATATTCGGTCCTCCGATGCGTAAAATGAACGTCATTGGGATTTGAACGGCAAGAAAAAGCTGCATGCAACGTTTTTTTAACGGCGTATAATCGCGCAGCCGGACAAACGCACGTCACCAAAGCCCGTGTGAACGCTCTCATTGACTCCTATGTGTAGAAAACTCTCGACGCTTCATCCGCGCTAACCGGACGATACGAACGCTAGAAAAACGCTCGATTTTAACGCCTGTGTGAACAAGGCCTTACTGTGTGTGTGAACGTGAGAATCGGCTCGGTGCTGTCGAGTCTCGAGTGTAAACAAGTCTAAAAGCCTGATCCTTCAGTTCATTGTCTGTGACTCACTACAGCTTCAGCACTGTCTCACATGTCTCACGTGTCCCGGACGTCCGCTCCACCCTCTGTCAGACATCCACTGTTCGATTCTTACATTTTTTGCTAAAACGTACCCATGGCTGCTGTCTTCTGTCACTTTTCAGTTCTATCATCCTGCTCTGGAGACTCTGTTACTCCGTCACACGTCAGTCACGTTCTCTCTGAGTGCTGATGTTCCTCTGTGAGTTTCTACACTCCACAACTCCATACCAGCTCCTAATACACACAGAAATCCTGAAACTGCTGCTGCCAATCACACACACACACACACACACACACACACACACACACACACACACATACACACACACACACACACATATATAGCACAGAAGACTTATGGGAATCAGTTGGGGTGGAACTCTGTTTTAAATAGAAAAATCTCACAGTAAGAGAACGTCAGGCTTCTGGGTTCTTCAGAGACACTGAGCTCTACTGCGTTTCCACTTCATGTCTGCTCTTGGGTTGGAACCTCCGCTCTCACTGAGGAACCCTGTAGTGCTCCATGGAGCTGTCAGGTGTGGCTTGTGCTGCGTTGGAGTGAACACACACACACACACACACACACACATACACACACACACACACACACATATATTCCGGAGCCCTTATGTCTTGGGCGATAGATAGATAGATAGACTTTATTCATCCCCGTGGGGAAATTCACAAAAGTTAACTCAGTTGTATCAGACGCTGTGAGATGTTACAGACGTTAGAACTGTCAAATACATCTAAACATTTATTAACTGAACAAATGTTAATGATAATTAGGTGTAACATTAGTGTGTGTGTGTGTGTGTGTGTGTGGACGTCAGACGAGCACACACTTGTATTAGTGCTGTATAAACCACAGGAGGGGAACTCCAGCTGTTCACAACACTCTCTTTCCTGTCAATCTCACACACTCCTGTTCAGTAGGTGGCGTTATAACACAGACCGGCCGTCCAGCGCGGCCATGACCTCGCTAAGAAGAAGAAGAAGTGCAGTCGGTCCATCAGTGTGGCTGTGTGTTAAGTGGTAAACACACAGAGTCGCACTTTACAAACTCTCATTACTCTGTGTGTGTGTGTGTGTGTGTGTGTGTCTGAAATTTTTAAAAATGAAACCGCGAGCCGCGGCGCATTTCTCGCTTGCAAATCTGGCGGAAGCGTGAGACGTAATCTTCCTTTTCTCTCGCTCTCTCTCGCCGGATCGTGAGCCTTTACTGTCCACTTCTCAAGCGCGCTCCGGCGCTTCTTGTGAAGGGGTGGAAGAAACTTTCTCTCTCGCTTCCGCGGAGATGGAAACTATCACTTCAGAGCGCTCCTCTAGTGATGAGCGAACGTATCAGGAGTTATTAGAGGTGGTAACATGCGCGGTCGAACGCTTATACCTCGATTCACCGTAAAAAATGTAATTAAATAAAAATCCCCCAAACGCTCAAAGTTAGACGACAGGTTTCTGTCGGGTGGCCGGAGGAGGGGCCTCAACGATGGCCCCTCCCCTTCTTTGGCAAACTCCATGACGAGTTAACTCATTCACGGAATAAGCCGTATTCATCCCGTGTTTTTGTGCTATTGACATTGATTTGTTCCAATGTCGTTGATGCGAAAAGCGCGGTTTTATATGATGATGCCCCAGATTGAAGAGACGCTATCTCTCTCCTGAGAGCTCATCCTCCCTGAGAAAGTCCACACTCCGCACCAAGCCATGTAGACTAACATCTTCGTTGGTGGGAAAAGCTTTTTCAGGCAGCGGGTCAGGCTGGTGCTGCCCTGCACACAATGGCTTTGCAGGCATACTGTGCTGACCTACTGAGAGATCTGAGCACTGGCGGGTCTGTCGATGACGTGGCGTTTCCAGAGCTACGCCGAGCCACAGATTTATTTCTCCGTGCCACCAAGCAGACGGCCCGAGACAGCGGTGGCTTAACCTCACGGACATCAAGGACAAGGGATTGTGTTTCCTTCCTGATGCCTCCATCTCGCCTTCCGGCCTTTTTGGCGACGCCGTAAACACCGTCGCCATTAGGTTTCGGGAGGCGAAGCTCTACGAGCAGGCCTTTGTGAGGCCTCTCCCCCGCCGTGCTCAGGCTTCGGGACTGTCGGCCACCCAGTCCTGACCAGGTCCGGTTCCCCTGCCAGACAGAGAATCAGGCTATTACAGTCAGTATTTCTTGGTTTCCAAGACACACGGGGGGGCTGCGTCCAATTTTACATTTTGTGGGCTGAATATCAAAATGTTGACAGCCAAAATGATTGTTTCTCAAATCCAACCAGAGCTTTGGTTTGTGACAATCGACCTGAAGGACGCATATTTTCATATAGAAATATTGCCACAACACAGGAAGTTCCTGAGGTTCACTTTCGGGGGCGAAGCCTACCAGTATCGGGTCCTTCCATTTGGCCTAACCATGTCACCCCTCACATATATAAAATGTACGGATGCAGCCCTGGCTCTATGATTCCAGGGCATCCGTACCCTGAATTACAGAGACGACTGGCTGATTCTGGCTCAGTCTTAGTAGCTAGAGCTTCGACATCAAGATGTCATCCTAGCTCACTTCAATTCTTAGGATTGAGACTCAACGCCACGAAAAGCGTTCTCTTTCCTGCTCAAATACGACAGATTATGGGTGTCATATGGGATTCGACCGCAATGCGGGCATAGCTGTCTCCTGCGCATGTCGAATCCATTCTCAATATCCTAAAGAAGATCAAGCTAGGCCAGAAAGTAACTTTTTACTACTTTCAAAGAGTGTTAGGTCTCATGGCAGCTGTATCCACAGTGATACCCTTGGACCTTCTGCACATGAGCTCGCTTCAGTTATGGCTAAGAGCCAGGGGATTTCATCCAAGGGCCAATCCCCAGAGGCAATGAGGGTTACGTGCCGAGAGCTTCGTACCCTTTCTATGTGGTTCAGAACCTCGTCTTTCACTTTGGGTCCCACTCTAGGTCCGTGTTGTCGTCGCAAGCTGCTAACCACAGATGCTTCCCTCATGGGCTGGGGCATGCGGTCTTAGATGGCTGTCCAGCCCAAGGGATCTGGAGAGGTCATCTTCTCGCGTGGCACATCAATTGCCTCAAAACAATGACTTTATTTCTGGCCCTGAAATACTCCCTCCAGCAGTTGAGAGGCTACCATGTCCTCGCACGGGTGGACAACACTACGGTAGTCTCGTAAGTAATCGCCTGCGCAGACTGTGCTCGCGCCGCTGGGAAAAGCTAGCGCACCAGATTCTGCTTTGGGGCACAGGACATGTTCCTGTCCCTCAGGACGATTTACATTCCAGGGCAGATGAATATGGGAGCAGACTTGCTGTCCAGGCAAGCTGTGACACACAGGGTTTGGAAACCCCACCCCAAAGTAGTCAGTCCTCCAGAAGAACTTATGCCCTCAAATGGAATGTATTGAAAATTGGTGCATAGTAAAAGATGTAGACCTAGTCTACTGCCAAATTGTTTCAGTGCTGGAGTTCCTACAAGAAAATTGACCTCGGACTCATGCCCTAGTATTCTCAGAACGTACGTAGCCGCTATTTCAGCTTGTCATGTCTTTGTCCCTGGGCTGGTCAAAGCTATTCTGCATCCTCACCCCAACCATCTTCCGAAGGTTCCATTCTTGACTGGGTGGCAGTTGTTCTCGAAGCCTCTGTCCTCCGCCTTTTACAGCTCTGGAGCAGGAAAGACTTCACTTACTGTCTTCAGTTCGTGCACTTCAGATTTGCAGTACATCCACCGCACTAGCCAGTGACGTAAATCAGAGCAGGTTTTATATGTCATGGGGGCCGCAGCCGAAGGGCGGCCTCCACTGGACAAATGTCGTCACATTGGGTGAGTGATGCTATTGCCCTAGCCTATGAGGCGCGTGGCAGACTTCGCCTCTAGTAATTAGGGCCCATTCAATCAGAGGGCTTGCCTCATTAATTGCTCTGGCAAGAGGTGTCCCCTTGCAGCAAGTGTGTGATGCGGCAGGTTGGTCCTCTCTGCACACATTTGTCAGATTTTATAGTTGGATGTCCATGCAATGCTAGCATCCCATAAATATGTCTGAGACTCCTTGGGGGACTGTGCGCACACTACACAACCCTGGGGGTCCAGACACTTGCAGTGCGGCGGCGTTGGTATTCTCGTT
>JAQMYL010000025.1:781870-797538 GCA_030014365.1 Clarias pachynema | reverse complement strand
TGTGTGTGTGTGTGTGTGTGTCTCTCAGAAAGGCAACACAAGACGTATAGACGTGGAAAATGTCTACATAAACCCTATCTCTCTCACGCAGAGAGAGAGAGAGAGAGAGAGAGTGTGTGTGTGTGTGTGTGTGTGTGTGTGTGTGTGTGTTAGCGTGCGCGCGTGCGGTGGGTGGGAGTGTATTTATGTCCTGTCGTTAGCGAGTTTAAAAATCATTAGCACGCATTAACAACTGTGTGTGTGTGTGTGTGTGTGAATGTTTCTCCGCGTGCGCAGCAGCGCATTTCCACACTCTCTCTTACCTTCTGTAATCTTTAACAGGCTATGTACTATATAATCTCTCTCTCTCTCTCTCTCTCTCTCTCTCTCTCACACACACACACACAGACACACTGTTGATTAACACCCCATTAATTGTTGGGTGTAACATTGATGTACACAGACCTGTTTCAATTGCAATATTTAATGTTACTTTTAATGTGTAAAAAATATTAATTCCAATATCGTTTCATTGCACTGTAGTTTTTTATTATTATAAAAAAATAAATAAATAAAATAATAATAATAATCATTATTATTATTATTATTATTATTAAGGAAATGTATGTCATTTGATTACTAGAATGTATTAGGGTTGTCTGTTGTGTATAGATTCTTGGTGAACAAACAAACAAAAGCAAAATAGATAAATGGATGAAGAAAGAAACAAAACGAGAAAATGAATTAATAAGATTTGAGATTTTATTTTAAAATAAATAAATAAAACAGACCTAAACATTTTTGTGCACAATGTTATATTTATATTTTATTTGAAAAAGATATACTTGATTTAAAAAATAGATTGTTTTATATGGTTTAATTATAATGACAAAAAAGTAAACCTTTTTAATCTTCTCAACTATCAGATCAGAAATAATATACATGATGAAGAAATGTCACATTAATTAAAGGATGATTGATTTATTTATTTATTTATTTATTTATTTATTTATTTATATAAGCGGTGTTTCCTGCAGCACTGAGGCGGATCCTGAGATTATCCTGGGGATACCGTGCGTAATACAGCTCTATCTATATATTTGCATGAGTACATGACATTTTCTCTCTACTTTCCTTGTCTACATCATTGTACTATGTTCATGTGAGGACTGTTAGGTTTAATTATTTTGCCAAACTTCTTTCTGGTTGAAGACATTGATTACATTCATAGTTATCAACTATGAATAAAAAAGAAACATTAAACACAACAGTAGATTCCGGCTCTCAGGAGGATCTACAGTATATAGTAGTGATACAGTTCTATACTGTATATAATAATAATAATAATAATAATAATAATAATCGACATGACAGTAGAGACAGTAAAAAAAACGAAAGTTGTTGCTCGGTGCTCCCAAGCTCTCAAAAAGAAAAAAGAGAAACGGTGTACGAGCACGCGCAGGAGGAGCCTGATTCGATTCACGTAGGTTTTTTTTTTTTTTTTTTGCTCAAACGCCAATCAAAGGCATCAGCGCTCCGGTGGAAGCCCCGCGCACGTGAGGGGTTTAGAACGGCGAGGTCCTGCGCGAGCGGTACACAGCGGAGGAGGAGGCGGAGAGACAGAGCGCGCGCGGAGAGAGGAGGAGGAGGAGGAGAACGCATCATCCCGAACTCAACGCACAGCTCGCGCGCATTCTCTCACGGACTTTGGCGGAGGGAGCACGGAGCGCGCGCGCGCAGGACAGAGAGAGAGAGAGAGAGAGACAGAGGGGAGGTTGAAAGTGTTTTGTTTTGTTTGTTTGTTTGTTTCCTCCCGTGTTTGTTTTTTGTGCGTGTACGTGTGCGCGTGTCTTCCCGTTACCCGGACATGTCGTTCCCGCAGCTGGGTTACCCGCAGTACCTGTATGGCGTCGGGGCGGCGGCTGACCGGCAGCTCCTCGCGCCCTCGGCGGTGTCCCCCGCATCCCCGCCGTCCACCGCGTCCTCGCGCGCCGCCAGCTGCGACGTGGCCGGGAGCGCGTGCGCCGTCACCTCGCTGCTCGCGGCCGGAGCCGGTGGTGCCGGTGGCGTGTACGCGCACCCGTACGGCTATGGCGCGTTCCTGCCGTACACCAGCGCCGCCGAACTCGCGCTCTTCTCCCAGATGGTAAGCGCGACATATTACTAAATGCCAACAAAACAAGGAGTTTGTGTTATTATAAACTAAATAAATAAATAAATAAATAAATAAATACGATTTTAGTACAATGGCAAAGTCATTACTTCACAAAAATATAAAGCTCATCAATGCGTGTTAAAAATATCTTTAACCATAAGCGATTTTAAACATCATGTTTAATTATTAAATTTGAACGAAAAACTTGTACTAATTAAGGAAGAAAAGGGTAAACAATTCAGTAAAAATTATATAAGTAAAAAATACATTTAAAAAAAAGTTACCTGCGGTTACAAGTGTGTCAGTCAGTTAACGGAAAAACTTTACTCCCATTTCGCTTTACTTCCGTTTTATTTTGGTATATCAAATATGCAATAATAAAATAATTTTAATACAACTTTCTCGCGTTTATTATCGTTTAATAAACCTAGTAAACAATTACAATATATATATATATATTTTTTTTTTTTTTGAGGGTCGGGGGTAATAAACTATCTATGTATCGAAAAGCAGCTTTCTGTCATGATTTCCGGTTATAAATGAATTTTAAAAAAAGAAAGGAAATTATGGTTTTTCAAATTCAGCTCAAAAATTAAAATAACAATCAAAAACGTCCCACTTGAGGGAATTAACGGAGAAATTCGGCGCGCCAGGCAGACTGGGAGATCTCTGTCATGTTAAACTGCCTAAAGGGACAAAATCACATTTGGATTGTCATTCTTTCATCGCTAGACAGGAAATGTATATTTTTTTTTTAACAAAACAAAATAAACTAATTTGATCGTTAAAACGCTGTTTACGGAAATTTGCGACAAATTGTTGCGTCACGTCGCACGTTTGGATTTAATGATTTAACGATGGACGAGGTCAATTTTTTTCCCTCCCCGATACAGAAACCTAAAAAATAAAAATAAAAAGTAAATACAACATTATGGATTATTGATGATGTTAATTTGAGATACAAATGTAATGATTTATTGAGGGGGGAAATGAAAACGAAAAATATGTTAAATTGCACATATTATGGCAAGTTTACTCACTTCAATTTGGTTTAAATTAGAACATTTGATATGAGACAAAGATTGGTTTTATTTATTTATTTATTGATTGATCATTTTAAAAATGATGTGAATAGTGAGCATATGCTGTAATTAAAGTCAATTTTAAATATAAAATATAATTTTTCCTCCGCAACATTTGATTTTCTTTCCTAATTCTTCACGTTCCCCACATCACCACTTCAGTCTGACGTGCCGCGTGTAATTTTCTCACGTCACACACAAAGGCAGACGTCCCGCTGTTAAAGGTCAAAGGTTAAATCTGATGGGCTGAATGAAGAAAACAAACACTGTCGTGTTGAATAGAATCCTCCGAGGGGGGTTAAAACAAAAGCGGGGTTATGATACTTTTTATTTTTCATTTGATTAACATTATTTTTATCAATGCTAAAAAAAAATAAAAAAATAAAAAATAGGATCAAATAAACACTATCTATATTTTTTTTGTGTTTTAAAAAACAGAATTTGACATGCGACTTGACAGGTGTGGAGTATTCAACTAAACACTCCCTGAGGAGTTAATGTTAATGTTTGTTTTTGTTAAATCGCACATCGATAATATGCCTTAGCTTTAAAATGCATAGTTTTGTTTGTATTTATCCAGGTTTAAACACTGTAAAACATAAATAAGTATTTGTCGAGTGACCAGTGTGTAATTGTGAGGCAGCTTTTACCAGGACCTGTGCTAAGCAACACTGATCTCTTGTAGTATTTAAATAACTCTTACAGCCATCATCTACAGTATGTGTGTCATTAGAATAAAGTTGTTTACATTGTTCGGCCATCTTTTGCAGAAGTGTTCAATGAACTTTCTTAGTGTTCAGGGCAGTGTTTAAAGTATTTGTTAGATCTTATGGTGTTTAGTTACCTTTTAAAACATTTAGCAAGGTCAAATAATATTTAATTAAACTGCAGCATTAGTGGTTATAGTGTTTATACCTTGTCTCTAAATGTAACTCAATTAAACTACAATGGTAAAAGTTAAGATACTTTAGTCTTTAGATTGGCCCACAGTGTTTAACCATCAGTGGATATGCAACCCATGGTTTTTACTGTTCCAGTGTTGTCCTACAGTCTTTAATTCTCCACAGTGTTAACTTATAACTCTATGTTGCACAATGCAATGTTAACTTTTTAGTGTTCGGTTATGTTAGTGCTTATTTTCTCTCTTATTACGATCCAGCTGGACTTATACTACACTGTAGGTGTTGATTCAGAGAAGCTGGAGTCAGAAATGTTTGTATTTAAAGCTTGAATTAGATTTGTGGTGTTAAACTAATTCCCACAGGGTAGAATAAACTCCTCTAATAAACAAATTTAGCTGTAAATGAACACCAGAACAGCTGTAAGATGAATTAACACCTACACTGATGATAAAAATTAATACAAGTTGTGGTGTTGAATTCTGCTCAGTGTTTATTTGGATTCAGTTCACACATAGAAAGGGTTTAAAACCTGAACACCGAACACATTCTGGGGTTAGGTCTGTTCTTACGGCTATCAACTAACACCAGATTGACATTTTTTCAGTGTTGCATCAGATTACAATGGTACAATGGTGAAGTAACAGGCAAAGGTTTGAATTACCACTTACAATGCCTGTATAATTCACATCAGTACAAACACCATAAGAAATGATGTTAATTCAAGACCTTAACACCTTAACAGACTTATCCATTGGTTAGGTGGATTAACACCTACAGAGATGAATTAACACCTGCACTTGTTTTCCATCTGTAGGTGTTAATCCTATTGAACACTGATGATGGAAATGCAAGACGCAAAAAGTCTTAATAAGCCTGAGGTTCTTTCAATAAACACTAAAACTTAAACAGGTGTTGATTAAAAACTGGAGAGGGAGACTCCACACTGATGTGTCTTGCATTTTATGTTTTTTTAGGCATAAAAATATGAATGTTCAAAAATGAGTGCAACACGTATGTAAATATGTACTGAACGCTGCTTGTGTTGAATTCAATACTGTAAGAATGAGCTGAGTTCTATGTTGAAATGAAACTTAATGTGTTTGTGTGTGTGTTCAGGGTTCACAATATGATCTAAAGGACAGCCCTGGTGTAAGTTTTGCTGCTCACGCCTCTCCTGCAGCGTTCTACCCCTACGCCGGGTTCCAGTACGGAGATGCGTCGAGGCCCAAGAACGCCACTCGTGAAAGCACCAGCACGCTGAAGGCCTGGCTGAACGAGCACCGGAAGAACCCGTACCCCACCAAGGGTGAGAAGATCATGCTGGCCATCATCACCAAGATGACTCTCACACAGGTGTCCACGTGGTTCGCCAATGCCAGGCGGAGACTCAAGAAGGAGAACAAAGTGACGTGGGGGGAGCGCGCCAAAGAGGACTGCGAAGATGGCGGCATGTTCGGAAGCGACAACGAAGACAAGCGTGAGGATGAGGAGGAGATCGACCTGGAAAGCATCGACATTGATAAGATCGACGAAAACGACGGGGATCGCAGCAACGCTGAGGAGGAAGAGGAGGACGATGAGGAAGATGATGACGAGGATAAACGAGCACGTAAACTCCTGAAGGAACGAGACAACATGCACGCCAGCACTAATGCTAATGCTAGCAAAAACATGACCGTCATGACATCACCGAGCCACCAGCTCCCTGTCAGCAGCAAACCCAAGATCTGGTCGCTAGCAGAGACTGCAACGAGTCCGGATGTGTCCAAAAACACTGGTGTCCAGCACCCGGCCTTCCTCAGCAACCACAGACTGTACACCTGCCCCATCGGCAAGATCCACAGCTGGAACAACAGCGCCTTCCTCAGCCACAACTCACTGCTCAACGTCCGCTCGTTGGTGGGAGTAAACCAGAACCATCATCATCATCATCATCAACATCAAACACAACAACAACAACAACAGCAGCATCAGCATCATCAGGGTGTCATGGAGAAGGACAAAGACGCAGAGCAGCTCAGCCCCAAACACACAGGTATTACCTCGCCCGAGAGTCTCCTGGAGTTTAAGTCATTCATTTTAAACATATCCTTATTTAGTATTAAAAAACTAAAATATTTAATTAATTGAATTTATATATTCTTTTATTACATAACTAATTCCATATTTGTTTTGATTGGATATTTTTTTAATTTATAATTTAACATATACTTCCTTTAATTATTTTGCTAAATAAACCATGTAATAATTTCTTTCATAGTTAATTATTTTTATATTAAATATTTTTTATTCAAATGAGTAATCTACTTATTAATAATAAGATTTATTTATCAGTTTATCTATTTGTCATTGAAGTTAAGAAATAGTTACAAGGATAAATAAATAAATATTATTATTAGTAGTAAAAATATTAGTAATTAAAATATTTAATATAAAAAATATTTGACTATGGAAAAATAGTTACATAACTATTTACATATAAATAAACTACTTACATATAAATAAATCAATCAATCAATGAATAAATAATATTATTCCTTTCCTTTAATCTTTCTTACTTTTTTCTTTTTCAGCAAAACTTCATGACGTCTGCTCTGTATCTCCTTTACTACCGCAACATAATAATAATAATAATAGTAATAATAATAATAATAATAATACTAGTAATAATAATAATAATAATAATTTGTTTTATTTATTTGGTTAATTTACTGTTGGCATTATAACACATTCATCATTTTAAAGGAAATACACAACTGCAGTCAAGTCAGAGTAATAGATAACTGTGTGTGTGTGTGTGTGTGTGTGTGTGTGTGTGTGTGTGTGTGTGTGTGTGTGTGTGTGTGTGTGTGTACAAATGTTCTAGATAAAGTGTTTAGCGTTAAAGGTGACGTGAAAATTCAGCACAAAACTAAATCTTCCATTAAAAACAGTTTAGTCTGGTATCCAGTACAGAAGCCGTATCGAGTCATGTGTTTGTTCTGGGCTCTGCCTCATTCTCTCTCTCTCTCTCTCTCTCTCTCTCTCTCTCTCTGTGTACAGAGGGGCAAGACCACCCCGGAGCAGAGAACTTGTCTCGCATGAGCTGACCCAACAAACAGCCCTTAGTGCACCTTTAACACGCTCCGAATCCTAGATATGCTTTGGCACAGGAATGGATTTTAACACGCGGGTAGAAAAATGTTCTAACAGCGACCTTGCGGCCCGGACTTCACCCGAGAACTAGACAGTCATAATCTGGGATCACAATATCAGTTCAGACATCAAGACTTCACACGTACGTAATGTCTCCTACTGAAAGGGGAAGAAAAACTGTGCAGAAGCAGGTGAACATCATCCAGGTAAACAACCGACTCTCTCTTGTCCAAATAAATATATTCTACCATTTCATACACAGTAATGAGTCTAACCAATCACAGGTGAGGCTGAATTCTTGTAACCAATAATAACGCAGAAGGCGGGAGTCTAAACTAACCTTAAAACTGATTAGAAACATTTTCTTTTCTTCCTTCATCAGTTCCCCGGATCTGCCGTTTTCTCCAAATTCTGTGAGCAAATTAATCTCAAACCCACTCATTAAACACACACACACACACACACACCAGTCTCACAACACCGCCAGAGCTAATTAGTCAGAAGACGCGCGTGTTAGAAGCCCCGCGCGCTCACTGTCGAGTTGAGTTTTGATATCTTTATAATCCTGCAGGTGGCGCACTCTGAACTATTTACACATGTTCATCCCGTGTGGTCGGAGTGAATCATTCACTAAGTTTGTTTAGAAATAATAATGATGACGGATGATGTAATAGAGATACGCGCTGCTCGGTAACAATGTAGCTTCATGTTTAATTTAATTAGAGATTAAACTGTTAAACTCTTGTATTTGAAGTTAGTTTGTAGTGTTTAAACGCTGCGCTCGGAGTTTAATTGAGAAAACTAATGTTATAAGGAACGGGATTCGCTTAATTACTTTTTAAGGTTTAAAATGATAATTCGATTATCGATTCGGGGTGATTATAGAATGGTAATATTAATTGATATTATCGTATCAGGAGGAACCTGGTGATCATCCTGGTGGTGATCGGGAGTGTTTTCTTCTTTTTTTTTATTTTCCACAACAGTTTACCAACACTATATACACTATATATATATTTATTAAGGAGCGTGTATTTATCCACTGAGGGTTATATTTAATGTTGTGAAACACCTCCATATTTAATGTTGTGAAACAGGTTGTGTTAGTGAGTCCTCCTTTTCTCACACGTTTCTCACAAAGAAGAAGGAGCGCATTAAAATAAAACCTGCGATTTGCGCTGTAACAGCACTCTTATAGAAAATTAAATCAACACCTTTTAACAAAAAAACAAACAAACAAAAAAAAGCAGCATGATGGTATAAATCACAGAGCTGATTATCATCATCACGTCCACATCAGCACCGAACTGCAGGTTAAACTCGAAGATAAATTATTCAAAGCGTCAAAGAGGGAGAGAGAGACAAAGTCCTGGAGTTCAGATCAACCATTTGTGGAAAACAAAGTGATGAGGAAAGATTATAATTAACAGTAAATACATTACAGCGGAACTACTGAGCAGGAATTTACCTCCGTTACCTTCAGGTCCTTTGGTTACCACGGCAACCGTTCGAAAAACAACAACAGCTTCACAATGTTATCTCTGAAGTCGAGATTTAAACTACACAAAAATCATTTATATTCAAAAGGAAGAAATTTCTTATGAATTACTTTAAATCAACAGGTGCATAAAGAAGGACACAGTTTTGTCTCCTTTATCAACATTCGAAAGGGAAGAATTAATGTTTTAGAAAATACGAGCTTCAGTAGAACGGTTTATGTTAATACGATGACTTTAAGGACGCTCAGGTGCGAGTGCGAGTGCATTTCCACCCACAGTGTGATTATCTCTCCCGTTTACGCTCATCAAACGCGATAAACTGTTTTATTTCAGTCTGATTTTAGTCTCAGTCTTAACACACGAGATGGAAATACACGAGACGCTTAAAGACCAGACATGAGCGATACAGACGTGTAGAGAGACGCACGACAACATAAACTCACTTTAAACTTCACAGTTCACTCTCGTGGTGTTTTGTCGTTGTTTGTTTCTTTTTTTTTTATCCTCCATTTCAGTTCCTCACTGAAGGTGTGTGACACTGACCCCGCTCTGACACTAGGGGGAGCTAGGGCAATCTGTGTGCTGACTCGCGTATCGCCAAACTGACTCCAAAAGCTTTTTAAAAAAGAATTTAGTTTTTAACTATTTTAACATTTATAATAGAGACGAAGCGGCCGATGGGTCAGTGATCCACCAGAGTCGCCTGGTTTTCAGTCTGATCGGTCGTGATCAGGTGATCAGACACAGATATAAACCATTCTGTACCGAGCGCAGAAACTTCCGAGTGACGCGACAGAAACACATTTTTACAGCATTACATTATCAAAAATCACACGAGCAAAAATCCTCCAATCTGCCTTTTTCTCCAAACTCTGTGAGCGAACTAATCTCAGTGTTGAGTTTTAAGGCTTTGGAGACGTTTGAGGCGATATAACATCAGTTTCCTTACAATCCTACAGGTGGCGCTCTCTGAACTATTCCCACATGTTCATCGAGTGTGGAATCAGTAAATATATTTCACAGATATTTATTGAACTTATTTGAAAGAACCCCACACCCGACTCCAACTGTTGTTAACCTTTTTATTTATTAAATTTTTTTGTTTTGTGTCGTGTTGTTTTGTCTTGTCATTTGTTTTGTTCTGGAAGCTCCGTCACTAAAACAAATTCCTTGTGAATTATTCGCAAAGTTTGTTTAGACATAATGATTCTGGCGTATAACAATGTTAAAATGTAGCTTTGTGAAAATGTAATTATTTTAATTTGAAGGTAAACATTAAACTCCTGATTGTAATACTGAATCAAGATATTTAGAAATCGTGATACTTAAAGAATCGATGAATTTGAATCGAATCAGCCCCGAGGTTCAGTTTGGTGATAATACTGTAGGAGAGGTGACGACTGATTCACGTCTCTGCACGTTTCCACGGCTGAGCGATTAAAATGCAGACGACACCGTGAAATACAAATAAAGTGGAGGTAAAGATTCTGTCTGATTCAGTAAATAAAAGCTTTTAAACTTTGGGTTACGCCTCGATCCGCACATTACTCACTACTGTATGTTCTGGCAATGTTTATTTCTTTAAAAAAAAGGCCTCAAGATGGCCTCAAGCTTTATTTTGTCTACTTTTACAGACAAAACATTAGAGTGTGAGATACTGAACACCTCGACACCGTCTTCTAGCGTTTTTTTTTTTTTTGCATTCAGTGATACAATGTTTAAGATAAGATGTTTGTTTCCTTTATTTCTGAGCTACATTAGTACTGGTGCCCGGGTATGAACTAAAGCTGCAAGATTCATCTGAGACAACAAACACGAGGGGTGTTCAAGTCAAAACGGGACTTTCCCCCCTCTCATTTCTGTGGTATGGGTTTCAAAAGTCCCGGTTTGACCTGAACGCCTTCGTAGGTTTAAACGGAGTTGATATTGGAGTAGGTGGAAGGTTTGTATAAATCTAATCTATTCACTAATCTACTTCTAGAACAGACACCCAGCCAATTAAATAATCAGTCGAACCGGGACCCAGACGTGTTTCTCCTTTACCAGGTACGGATGGACGCACGGCAGCAGCACGGCGTCAGTGAGCGTGAAGTAAAGCCCCTCCGCGAACACGTGCTCCAACTCCGGCAGCTCGGTCGTCTTGACTTTCCTGATCTCCGAGCGCTCTCTGGTGGAGGGACCGGGTGACGCGCCGTCCACAGACAGTTTGGCCAAAGCCGCGCTCATCTCCGTCTGTAGATCCTCCTGCTGACCCTCACGTGGCTCAGAGATTTTCTCCAAGCTCTTCCCGGAGTTCTTCTGCTGTTGAAGCTTGTGACGGCGGAGTTTGTCGTCGTTGTGGACCTTGACCGGTTCGGCCAGACGGCGCTCCAGCTGAAGGAGAGCGGCGGGAAGGCGGAGTCGCTCCTCCGTCGGGTGACGCAGGTGATCCTCGACCGCTGAGGGAATCTCCAGCTCACACAACCTGGTCCAGCGGCTCACCTGAAACAGGAACGGGGTGTAGACGAGTCACTCGTGTTAATGAATAAACTACTGATGATTCGTGGAAATTAAACGCTCACATTTGTTAAACAAAACAACACTTTCATTCTGTTTAAGAGTGACGTCCTTGTGTCCTCTCTGCTCTCGAGTCTCACCTCAGCGCAGGCCTTCAGGCAGGTGTTTTTGAAGCCCAGCAGTGAAGCCACATCTCTGCGTCGAGGCTCCTGCAGACAGGTCGTCTGGATGATGTGTCTCAGCACCACCGCCAGTCCGGCTCTGCAGAACCGCCCGTCCGGCTCCAGTACGGCCGGCAGACGGCACGCCGCCACCAGGGCCGGAGCCTCCGCCCTCTGCACTTCAGACACGGCCAGGCTCTCGGGAAGGGAACCGGCCAAAGCCTCTACGCTGCCAGGCTGATCCGAGACCAGGTAGACCCGGAAAGACCTGCACTCGGCGTAGGACAGAAGGAACAGAGCGATGGAGGAGTGTAGAGGAAGAACCGCAGCGCCACCTACGTTATAAACCTCCAGGAAGAGGCTCGGGTCCTCAGGGTTCAAGTCGGAGTGTTTCATACTGATCTGATCTGTCTGAGCGCCGAGGAGGTATGAAGGGCTTCCTAAAATAAAAAATAAAAAAACAAAGAAAATTTAATTTTAACTGGTAATCAATAGAAAATGTGCAGAAACAAAAATTTACATAATAATATGGATATCAGTTTCTTATAGTGTAGTTTTTCTGTAACTATTGTAATTCAGTTACAGACACAGAAAGGAAAGCCGGGGTATGGATCAGAAGGTCTCAGGGTCAAACCCCAGCACCACCAAGTTGTCCTTGGCCCCTGAGCGAGGCCATTAATCCTCAACTGTTCAGACGTACAGTATAATTATATAAATGTGAGTCGCTCTGGATAAGGGCGTCTGCCAAATGCTGTAAATGTAAATTAAAAGAAGGATGATGCTGCCGCACAGCTCCAGTGTCTCTGGTACAATCCTGAGCGAACATGTCAAGTTCACATCTTCTCCACATGCTCATGTGAGTTTCCTCACACCGTCCTAACCCCATGGTTACACCATTTAAAAAAAAACCACTAAACTGTCCTGAATATATTAACATTGTGAACGCGTCTCCTATGTCAAGATTTCTCAAAGTCGATAGACCTAAATCTCTATCGGTTGACAAACTTCTACCGGTTAATCGTGTCTACCGGTATATCGCCCACCCCTAGTTACAGCTGTAGTACCTGAGATTAAGACTAAACATAGTAGTTTCCCTGTCTGACATGGTTGTCATGGTAACGTTGACAGCTGACGAATCTAAAAACGTGAGAAGCTTTGAGATGTAACGTCACTACGGTGTTGTGATGTAACGTCACAGAGTTCACGTCATATCATTTGAATGATAAATTGTAATTTCAAATGGAGACCCAATACAATAAAGAGCGACACTGCGGTCCAGCCCGCAGCAATGTCACAAGCGCACCGGACCCGGATCTTTAAATATTACGTTTGAGAACCCCTGTGCGTCACGGTGAACTGTCTCCTACATCATGTCTGGTATCACTGAGACCCTGAGGGGGTAAAAGCACAAGGAAGGAAAATGGAGAGATAAATGGATGAACTGTATTTTATTGTAATACTGATAGTTTTTCCCCCACAAACACTATATATATAGTTAGTTTCATCACAGGTGGCCTAAATACAGGATTTACAAATTGCATCACATAAATCTCATTAAATCACAGTTTATTCCTATTAAGTCACCATCAGAGTCCAGAATGAACATTTTTAAATGATGTTGAAACCTGAAGACTCACCTGATAATGTGTTTCTGGGAACATTTATAATGTAACACCATGATTAATCATTTAAAGAAAAATTTAATTGTCCAATATTTACTATTTATTTCCTTATCAGGACTTTATAATATGAATGACATCAACAAACAAACTGAAGTTTAATGCTGTTTGGGCTCCTCAATGTGCTAGTTAGCTGCTAGTGTTAGCAGTGTTAGCAGTGTTAGCATTACCCACATAAACTCCTCATGGCAAATAAAAATGTCACAATAAATACAAAATATAAATGTAAACCTTGATTGTGTTGTTGATGTGTTTACTCACAGTGTTTTAAATCCGCTCTCAGTAAACTTTAATTCACGTGGAGTTCCAGTAGGAATCGGGTGTTACATTAAAAACACTCCGACATGAAACCGAGCCGACTGCGCTTAAACGTTCCGACCTGCTCCATCAAAACTGTTTTCATCATAGAAATAAAATAAATAAACAAATAAACAAATAAATAAATAAAACATCAACTAAATAATTCCAATACTTCAACTCTATAGATAAGATATTTACAATTAACGTATAATTAAGGTAATTTACAAAGTACAGTAGTGTATATTTAAATGTTTATTTGGGACGATTTGTCTCCATCTAGCGGCGACACGTTGTCTCTGCAGAAACATATAAGCTGGAAGGCAAATTAAAGGCTTCAGCCTCAACATGAACTGTTAAACATTTCAACGTCTAAAAACAATCTTTTGAATATGTTCCAGTGTCTTGCAGCTGTTTTTAAACATTTGGCAGATAACATTTTGTTCAGTTATTTAACAATTTTAACCTTAAAGCTTTTAAAACAGGTGGCACGTGGCATAGTGCTTAGCACTAACGCCTTGCACCTCCAGGGTCTGGGTTCGATTCCCGTCTCTGTGTTAATGGAGTTTGCATGTTCTCCCTGTGCTTGGTGGGTTTCCTCCGGGTACTCTGGTTTCCTCCAAGATATGCAGGTTAGGTTAATTGGCGATCCCAAATTGCCCATTGTGTGTGTGTGTGTGTGTGTGTATGTGTGTGTGCCCTGCGATGGATTGGCACCCTGTCCAGGGTGTACCCCGTCTCGTGCCCTATGTCTCCTGGGATAGGCTCCAGGTCCCCGCGACCCTGAATACAGGATAAAGTGGTGTAGAAGATGAATGAGTGAGCTTTTAAAACACTTTAAAACTGGAGGAAAGTCCAACCTTCCATAGAAATAAAACTAACTTTTATTGTCTACTGACGGAGAAGTAAAACGCTGTTTATTTATAAACACTGAGTGATGTTGTATGTCCTTGTATTTGTGTGGGTTTCCTTTGCGTTCTCCAGTTTCCTCACACTGTCCAGACCCCTTGTTACCCTAATTTAAAGACCTCCACTAAACTCTCCTGAATGTGAATATTATGAACGTGTCTCCTACATCAGGGTTTCTCAAAGTCCTGACTCCAGATCCAGATCCGCACGGCGAATCAGTCTGGACGCCGCCCACAAATTAGTTATGCAATAATACAGTGTAATAATGTGTGTGTTAACTGCTTTGAAATAAAAACATGTTGCACTCATCAGTACTTGTATATTCTGTGTGGAGATGGTTACAGGTACAGTACCTGATCTCCACCTATGATTATATCTATTACGTATTAAAATGCGGAATCCAACATCACACTGTAGTACAACCAGTATAATACAACCTACGTTATAACGGCATTTCTCAATGTTTTATTGCTCTTATATCACAGCATTATACTCTCTCATTCACTCATTCTCTACACTGCTTATCCTGTACTGGGTCACGGGAGACCTGGAGCCGGTCCCAGGGGACTCGAGGCACAAGGCATCATTTATCATCGTGGATCGTCCAGGAAATACTGTAGCTCCAGCCATCATTTACAGTGTTGCTTGAAAATCCTCAGCCCAAGCACTATGACATCATCGTGTAGCTCTGATAGTCCTGATGTCATGTGAAAGGCCCTATTGTTCTTTTAAGAATTTTTTCCAGCATTTGGGCCCTTTTGGGGTCTTAACATCCTTAAATACACTAGTCACAAAAATCAGCACACAGGTTGGAATCTGCTGCCATTAGGATGCCTGAGAGTCTGGGTCCTGGGTGAGGCTCAGGACTTTTCTGCATAGCTCATACACACTGTATAACTGTACCGGGTACACATTTTGATCCCATGGAGCTGAACAACTTTCACTTTGGATGTCATGGGCTCTACTCAACAGGAAGTCAGTTATTTTGGTTTGTTTGCAAAATGAATTTGATATACTCCTCCTAGGGGGTTTATACGATCGCCACCAAACCGGGCCAGTACGATCTCAGAACATTGAGGAGGCAAAATTGCAAATTAATTTTTGATATTTTAAACAGTTTAGCCATGGCGATGTCTTAAACTTATGCCATAAAAACGGCTAAAACCTTACTGAGTGACATCACATTGAGTGACATCATAGTGAGGTGCTTCCAGCAAGACCTTTCTGGAGGTCTGAACATATGCCTAAAAAAGCACACAGGTTGTGCGTCACGCCCGGGCGGAGATGGTACGGGTGCTTGGGACCGCTCATCACTGCTTTGCAACTGTGTCTTTCTTGAAATTAATGACAAAAATAAGAACAATAAAAGGAAAA
>JAQMYL010000025.1:690070-700338 GCA_030014365.1 Clarias pachynema | reverse complement strand
TGTGTGTGTGTGTGTGTGTGTATGTGTGTGTGTGTGTGTGTGTGTGTGTGTGTGTGTGTGTGTGTATGTGTGTGTGTGTGTGTTGGCGTGTTTTCATATGGTGTGGGACTCCATGGAGGATATTTATAGCTCACTCGACTTCCACGACATCACCACATCCTCTCCATCTTTCCTTCTATCTTTTTCCTCCCTCGTATTAAGTTTCTGCAGAGACAAACGACTGCCGGAAGGAGAACATATGGAGTCGAGCTCGTGTGCAGTTGTCTGCCAGACCCCCTGCCACCCCGACGGACCCGCTTCCTCCAGCTGCTCTGAACCGCGGCGCTGAAGGAGGACCTGGTGCAACTGTACTAACTGCTGATATGTCTTAAGCAAACATGCTATTTTTAAGTGTATGCGCGTGTGTGTGTGTGCGTGCGTGTGCGTGCGTGTACCTTTGGCGTCCTGAGGGTGGTGACCGGAGTGAGGGCCGGGGGCAAAGTGCTCATCACTATAGGTGATCAGAGGTGTGAGGGGGTGAACTGCGTGGGACGGCTGAACCACTGGAACCTTATTCGACTGCAAGACACACACACACACGAGGAGGGGCGGAGTTAGAATTCAACACTTTACAAAACAACATCACAAAAGGAAAATCATTCTTTTCTTACTTTTTTTTTTTCTGGTGCTCATTTATTATTTTTTTTATGTTGTACATATAATACAGTAAATGTTTGTGCCAAAGAAGCTCCTTCTGAAGTTTATGCAACATGGAAGTGACCGATCTCGCTTCACTAATAATTCCAGGGTGCTAACTTCAGCCGTTTTTGGAGAGATGATTTTATATGTGACCCCCAAAAATGGACATTTTTCAGTGTTATACTGTCTCACTTCAAATAATAATCATTTAAAATGCGAATTATTCATATTTCTTCATGAGTATTAATGATAAAATTGGTGCAAGCTTAAATAGTTTTTTGGTAAAAGCTTAAACAGGAAAAAAAAAAAATCTGTAGTGTCCGTAACCATGTCAACTTTATTTTGCAATATCTTAACAATTTTGAATTTTAGGGAAAAAAAAAAAACACTTTTTCAGGTTTATGTCTTTTCATGTAAAATTTAAATTGGCCAAGATTCATCTTAATAACAATTAAGATCATTGAAAAAAACTACAACATAAAAGAGGATGAAATTGTATTTAGCAAATGTGTTTCTTTTAATCTGATAAAAATATAAATGTGTATGTGTATTTACAAAAAAATAAATTAATTAATTAAAAAAAACATGGTAGGGAGATAAGAAGCATTAAGTTTTATGAAAAATGATGTTCTGGCCAAGTATGATTTTGTGGCTTAAACGTTTTAAGTGAGAAATGAATCTCCCAATATTATAACAAACATAGCATTAGTAACAAAAAAAATGCTAATTTAAGAAAGTCAAACCACTCGATTACTTCAATCAATAAAAAATAAAAAAATAAATTAAAAAAACATTTAATATTTTTGTGCATTTTCCCAGTTTAAAGGAAATTCCACTCCTGTTTGTTGTGATCTTATCATTTAGCTCACATCTGTAACTTGACCTGGTTAAAAGAGTAAAAACTGATGCCCTCACATGCCACACTTGATCACCAACATTCTCTCAAATTGCACCAAATATTCGACTGAAATACACGGGAGAGGGAGGAGAGGGAGGAGAAGGAGGAGGTAGCGCTGGAGGAAGGGAGCGCCACAGGGCAGAGGCAGAGGCAGGGCAGAGGCAGGGCAGAGGTCTCAGGGCTGGAGATCAAAGGGAATCATTAGCCGGTGAATAAGGGAGTTCATTACAGAGCTCCGGCCGTCTGCGGTGGAACTAAGCAGGGTTAATCACGTCAGCAGCGGCCTCAACAAAACACACACACACACACACACACACACACACACACACACACACACACAATTGCGGGCTGACTCACAAAGCCAAAGTCTTGACACTAAACAGCGCACACTCATACACACCCACACACGCACACACACTCATAGCAACCGCAACATCATCAGAATGTATACGTTACCGTAATGATTATCAGTCTCATGAAACCCAAAATAACCACTTATAAAAAAAATATACAATAATAATTCATTGTCAGGTTTGGAAGAACGACAGGAAAGCATTCACATGGTTGGTGAAGACCAAGGCTTTTTTATTTTCTTCCCAAGACCTCCTGAGCCTGAAGTTCCCATCCAACAGGCGAGTCCAAACCGGGCATGTGGTCCTGGAGGTAGGGCTGGGTTCAAATGAGTAGTTTGTCCTAATTTGTGAGCAGAGCTTGACATTCTCGACCCGCTAATTGGCATGAACGGCCAAGGGGGCGGTGGAAGGTACCATTATTGCTTCATAAAACAGTCTGGTTTCAAGCTGTAGGGTGTGGGAGAGTGTGTGTGTGGGAGTCTCTCGTGACTGGCACCACACTGCCCCAAGGAGCAGCATGTTCTCGTCCCAGAATGGCAAAATAAAGAAACGCAGCTAAAATGGCACCAATTAACAGTTTAATATCGGACCGCGGTAGGTTTAGTTGAGTTGCTGTTAACATTCCTGCTTCCTTTAATCAGAATTCCATAATAAGATAAAGATTTGTCCTAAGAACCAGAGTCTGTGGCCGTATGTGTGGCGGTAAAGCGGTTTATGACTAAGGTTAAAGGTCAGGACTAATCCAGGTGAATCCAGGGAGGAGCTTTAACCAGCCGATCCCAGTACAGGAAGCACAACCACGACCCGACCTCTACTAACACCGCGCGACCCGAGACCTGCAGTCTGAGGCAGGTCAGAACTTGAGGTCTAAATGGTAGCGTGCATGCTTCTTCCTTTATTTTATGCCTTTCAGCTCCTATTGGCTTTTCCTGTGAGAATGAGATAAGAAGCGGGCGGATTTTCCCTTTAAGCCCCCCGTCCTCGTCTCACAGTGGGGGGAAAGAGGAAAGAAAGACGAGCAGCAGAGGAGAGAAAGGGGATGCACGGAGAGGGGGCCGTCATCAAAATGCTCATGAAAATGAGCCGTTCTCTTAGTCACACACACACGCACACACACACCTTCTTATCCAGTCGGTATAAGGCTGTCGACTTGCAGCGAATCAGAGGAGCGGCGTGCTCTCGCGTTTCGTTCGACAGCGTATTGGATCTCCGTAATCGCCCAGTCACGGCTGTCAAAGTGTATTTCACTCAACTTCTTAATAAACTCCCGGCTCCTCGTGCATCACTTCAGCTGCTGGGCTAATGTCACACACAGACACACCCACAACCTGACAACCTACAAAGTCATAATATACGCATTTTCTAACACGAGCCCTTTAGCAGTAGGTTAAATCACATCAATCTTAAGAAGTTCAGCCTTTCTATGTAGCACACAGGATAATGTTCAAAGCCGCAGCCTTTAATAAAGCGAAACACATTCACAGAAGACTGTGTAAACACTTTTACTAGTGCGACCCAGGATGTGGTGACCACAGGAACCCAAGTCCACGATGTCATGGCAACTCGGCCGCAGATCCCGCGGACGCTACATTAACACGGACTAGGGGAGGAAGGTACGGGGGACGGAGCGACCATGAGTCCCTGTCGCCATTTCACTCTTCATTGTGAGGGAAAACAATAATAGCTTAGTCCGTTCTATTCATATTTGAGGAGAGGCGGCGTGGACTGGAAAGAAGCAATTCCACTCGGAGTTTTATAACCAGGCTTGGCTTCACAAGAACCTTAGATGTGGTTTTAAGAGAAATTTCATTGTGTGGAACCCGAGCTGGCCGAAGCCCTGCAGAAACCCAGAGGTGAAAAAACAAGGAGAGACGAGACGGAGAAAGAGAAAGAGAAAGAAAGAGAAAAGTTCTGCTACACTCTCAAAAGGTGTCTATAGGGGTCTAGTGTAGACTCGTTAACATTCTCCAAACCAGTGACGTCTAAACTCTACTAGTGATTGCCCAAATGTCTCCTCCACACACACACACCCCACATTTTGTACTCAAGTCAATTATCCCACTTATGCGACATGCAGGGGAAAAAAAAGAGGAAGCAGGACTTTTATGGTAATCGCTTCCCACTTCTGTAATTTATATGCAATGAGGACTGGTGATGCTCACGGCTACAGCCGAGCACGAGCGGAACGCTTCACTCAGTCCGGGAAATGAAATGGCGAAGATGGAATTCTCAGCCTAATAAAAGTGCACATGAAACTCAGCAAAGCTCGACTTCATTACGAATTTCACCGACATAAACCTGGAGCTTAAGCAGCACAACACCGGAGTCTCTCCAAAAACAAACAAATAAATAAACAAATAAATAAATAAATCGAGACGATAAGCAGTCCTGACTTCACGTGATTTCAGCGGTAAGAACACTTGATAATTCAATTTGTGGATTTAAGACCCAAGATGCAAAAGTTGTAATTTTATCATTAAATAATTAGCCGTTTGAACATTTTACAATTTAGCGCACAAAAGAACCCACAGCCTCGTATTTTGCTTTGGATCGCTTCATTCCTGAAGTTTGTGAATTTCCTGGGTCAAAGTTCATCTCCATCAACGCTCTGAAAACCAAAACTGTCGTTTAAAGCAAATCTGTATTTGCATCCTGCACCCTCTCTCTCTTCTGCGGATGAATTTTAGTTCAGTCTGATCCGTATCACAGACAGAAATACAGACCGAGCATTGAAACAAACAAAACAATAAAATTCTAGTCTAAAGTCTAAAGCAGACTTTATGTTCAGATTTTCTTCTCGATAATAAAATGTTGAATGATTTAATGATCAGGCTGTAGATTTCAGTCTATTTAGCTGCTTAAACAAAAGGACATTAAAAGGCCAAAGGCAGAACACACCCACTGCACTGCCGGGCCAGGTGTTCCCACTCGGATCAGCAGGAATGCCTGACCTTTACACAACAAAAGGTGAAAACACACACACACACACACACACAATTCTACTGCCCTGGTAACTTCAAAGCATCGCAACAAACCACAGAGCACCGATGCACTTGTTTGGGATATAACCGCAAAATTAGATGCTTAAATAAATAACCAATTAGCATTTGAGAAAAGGGACGGAGCCCACAGTCTTCACTGGAGTGTTGAAAACGGAATGTGTTATTGGCAGGACAGACTTTCGACCAAAGGCCTTAATGTAACCAAACCCAATTAATGGAGAAGAAAGGAAGACTTGTGGCACATGCCATGCGCCTTGGGTAATGAGACGGGGAAAAGTGAGCGAGTGAAGTCAGAGATACACAGACGGAGCGAGTATGAAAGACTGAGAGGAGGGGGGGAAAAAGAGGTACAGTAAAAGGAAAAATAAACGTTAGAAAGCCTGGCCTGGAGGGTGAAAAAATATTTCACATCAATGAAGGGCTTCTCAGTCTTTCGTTGCTCCGAGCAGTTCATCTTTTCCTCAACAGACAAGTTAAACACACCGTCCACAGACGACCAGAACACTCAGTCCATACACGCCTCTTTAAAAAGTCCCCAATTATGATTTTTGCTGATGAAAGCTGCTCAGAGAAGACAATCTTTTAAAAAAAATAAATAATAAAGCAGTATATTGTCACAAATCTGACACGTGTTAAACATTAAAGCCTTGTGTGTTGATTACAGCATCGGGGGGGGGTTTCCCTATCTGACACGGTATCCCTTTAGAAAGCCGAAGCACCTTCATTTTCCAACAAACTCTGGACAAGACAAGTTCTTAAAGGGTGTCTTTAGACAAAGTGCCAAGCCAGCCGTTTTTATTTAGATGTCGTGACACGTTCTGGGTAAGAAGTAAGGAATATTTGCTAATTAATTGCCACGTTGGTGCATACACACTCAGAAAAGGGGCTCTTTAGAGGTACAGATTGGATAATTGAGGGTTTTTAGTGTAGGTGTGCACGAGGAACTAACAAAGGAGTCGCGGGACTGGGTGGTTTTACTTTCATGCTCAGATATGAAGCTCTACAGACAAAGAATCATTCATGAACATCACAGGACACAGGTTGCTCTTGTGGTGTCGGGCTTTGATTCATTCATGCTTGGGAAATGCTTTATCTGGGTGTGACTATTAATGTTAGTTTCGATTTATTTTGAGATCAGAAAACATCGCAGACACAAACAAAATATGAACAGAGTGAATTAGGTGGTCAGGGTGAACTTTCTGTAGAAGTGGACGCTTCGTAGAGCTTGCATGGAGAGATTAATGCATTTTATGTATTAAGTCGGAAACAGCTATGAATCAAACAGCTGTTGAGGAAAATATTAAACCATATAAAATAATTTGGCAACTAATGTTCCAAAACGCAGTAAAACCTGACACCAGGGTAAAGAAAAAGAAATAAATGAATGAACAGAAATAAAACATGTCCTCTACTGTATATACCACTGTTCCTTACCGTCGTGTAGAACAACACCGGCTGCTTATAAAGAAATTCACTTTGAGTATTACGCAATCCAGGAATCTTTAGCAAACTGGAAGTATGTTTACACACTGGATAATAAGTACAGCTTTGCAGGAGTTTAGTTAATATATCATTTCAAAACAGGCCCGTCTGTGCTCCGTCATCACCCCGACATAGGAGCGGGTCACGTGACCGGCACACGCACAGACGCTAACAATAAATCAGAAACGCACGTGTACATGTTTTAGTGGCCTGCCGCCAGAATCAAAGCAAAAACACAGCTCCTGTTTCCCCTCTTGCCAAAAAGTGAACCGAAATTACTTTGATATTATCAGATCGTATAATTATGCCTGTTTCAGTGTGAACCAAAATATTTCGCAGGGACATACTTTAAGGCTTTAAGATTAAAAATGTTTTAATGTGCGTTAAGATTTTTCTTCGACCTCAAGACTTTTTTTCCTTGTATTTTGGCTCGTTAGGAACCTGGATCAAAACCAGGATTTTTGTAAAGCTATTAAACTCAATTGAAGATGGTTAAATGTTCATTTATGACTTGATGTACAGTATACACCACATGATAGAATAATTGAAGGGTCTATAATTTCTATCATAGGTTTATTTTAAAGGATAAAGAGAATATCAATCAATAATCCAGAGAAATACACATTATATAAATACTCTAAATTGCATTGCATTTAAGTCAATAAAATAAGTATTTGCTCCCCAACCAACCAACAATAATTCTGGCTCCCACAGACTGGTCATGTGCTCATTAATTTAAGAAGGCAACAACTCGTTATGTGTATAAAAGCCACCTGTCCAGAGTGTGTCTGTCTTCCATTCAAACCTCACCACCATGGACAAGACCACAGAGCTATCAAAGGACATCAGGGACGAGACTGTAGACCTGCACAAGGCTGGAATGGGCTACAAGACCATCATCAAGAAGAGAAGCCTGGTGAGAAGACAACAACTGTTGGAGTGATTATTAGCACAAATGGAAGAAATACAAAATAACCATCAATTCCCCTCGGTCTGGAGCTCCGTGCGAGATCTCACCTCATGAGGTAAGGATGATCATGAGAAACGTGCGGGATCAGTCCAGAACTACATGGGAGGAGCTTGTGAATGATCTCAAGGCAGTTGGGACCACAGTCCCCAAACACACCATTGGTAACAACACGCCCATACCCCTTCCTCAAAAAGGCACTTGTACAGGCCCGTCTGAAGTTTGCCAATGAACAGAGAAGGTTTGGGACAAAGTGCTGTGGTCAGATGAGACCAACACTGAGCTCTTTGGCATGGAGGAAGAAAAATGCTGACTGTGACCCTAAGAGCATCGTCCCTACAGTCACGCACCATCTAAGCTTCAGGCTGACTTTGAGGGGGCCAGTTTTGGATGAGAACCTCCTGAACCGTGGATGGGTCTTCCAGCACGACAATGACAACAAAGGAGTGGCTCAAGAAGAAGTGCATTAAGGTCATGGAGTGGCCTAGCCAGTCTGCAAGCCTTAATCCTATATAAAATTTATGGAGGGAGCTGAAACTTCAAGTTGCCAAGCGATAGGCAAGAAACCTTAGGGATTTAAAGAAGATCTGTAAAGACGAGTGGACCGAAATTCCTCCTGAGATGTGCGCAAACAAGAAACATCTTATCTTAAGTCATGTTTCACTTGGGAATCACATACTTATTTTCCTCATTGAAATGCAAATCAATTTATAACCTTTGTATCATGTGCTTTTTCTGGATTTTTGGTTGATATTCTGTCTCTATCCTTTATAATAACTCCATGAGAAAAATGATAGACCCTGCATTTCTTCCTAAGTGGGAAAACTTACATTCCCATAATAAAACTGGCAATTAATTAATTTCATCCCCTTTACATTTTGTAACAATTGCAACAACACTTTATGGCAGCCATCCACTGAAAGCTCATCAGGAACATCTGCGATAGGTCAGGACGCTCTGTATCTTGGAGACCTCTTTGATGTCAGTATTGAAAAACCAATGCTTTGACAATGACTAACACCCATACTGTGCGGAGAGCTCGATACCTGACCAAAGGCGTGGGTTCGACATGTTTTTCTGTGACTGGTTTGCGACATTGTGCTCTTTAAAGCTAATTATTCTACATTGCAAAGTGATGCTGGTTTTTAATCTATTTAAAACTCTTCTTAGTCATTCGCATCACGTGGGGCTCTTTGGTTGTTGTGGTTTTCCAGTGGCTGAATAGAGGCCTTGTGGAATCTCGTGTGGATGTTTATTGGTGTATGAAGGCTGGGCTGAGCATCTGATTGGCTGTGTGGGGTTTGGAGCGGGTTTGGCTGAGTTCTTGGCCCCCCTGCAACCTGAGGCTCATTAGCACAGCAGGGCCTGGTCACATCAAAGCACTGCCGAAAGGTCAAACATTCCACTGGAGCGACCCAGTCAGCAGGCCCTGCTGTTCCTACCGACCAAACACTCTCTCTCTCTCTCTCACACACACACACACACACACACACACACACACATACACATACACACACTCAATTAATTAATAAAAACCCAGCATGCTTAAACCAACCCCTTGCAAAGAGCCACACAAGCAGATCTGAGAAACAAGAGGGATGGTCTTTACTGATCTCTACTGCCTCCGTGACCTCGACGAGGCACGAGCGAATGAATGAGTGGTTACTCCCTCTTCTTAGCTGGTGCCAGCTTTCTATCCGAGCTATTTATAGCCATCGTTCTCTGCAGCTGTAACACTTTTTTTTTTTATCCATTTAGCTGGGGTTTAGTGCTAAACATGCCATCAAATGAACTATATACGTGTGTGTGTGTTTATGAATTAAAGATAAATCTGGGGCAAGAGAAGAAGATTCTATGTTTTAAGATGCTTCTATTTAGCAGCTTCCAACCAATTACTAATAAGAATTTTTGGAATAATGAATAAGAGAATGATAAACGGGGAGAGAGAGAGAGAGAGAGAGAGAGAGAGAGAGAGAGAGAGAGAGAGAACTTTTGGCAGATACAGTGGTGATGGTGCTGAGGAGGAAGAGGAGGAGGAGGAGGAGGGATGTGCCTGCTGTGTGTTGATAGTGCTGCACTTTCGTTCACACAGGTACTCAGAAGTCTGCATGTGAATGCCTGTCAGTCTGGATTTGATGAAACCGGCAGTGAGGGAAGAACGGAGCCTGCAGACGGCTTTATACCCCAAACCAGCATGACGGACCGTCTCTTTCTCCTTCTCTTTCTCCCATACTCTCTCTCTCGTTCTCTCCGAGCAGCAGGGCTGGCGTCAGGTTAATGTTTGACGTGTGGTGGCGACACTGAGGTATGTGTACCTATGTGCACATTCAAGACAACGAGAGATGTAAACATGTCTGTTTCAGGATAGTGACCTAGTTTTTACAAACCATGGCACCACCGGCTTAGTGATCACGCGTTCAGTCTCAAATCCTGGGACATTACGGTCATACTGAACCTGTAACATTACAACTCTGACTGATTCATACCTGCACCATACAACCAGTGTTTTACACGGATATGCCGAGGTGATGTTTTAATAATGATATAAATCACATACTAATCTCCTGAGGTCACGATTTAATATGTTTATTTATTATGTTGAATAATATAATATGATATGTATATATGCGCCACCCATATATAATCCACAATTTATTTTGTAGAACATGTATAACAATTAAAATTGCCCGAGAGCAGCTTTAGAAGTCCAAACGTATACAGTGTTAACTCGGCATACAAACACTCCACCTTGAAATGTTCATCTTAAGAATTGAAATTTTGCAAGAAATTTGCCTCAACATACGATGTATTTTCGGCATACGAGCGGCTGAACCGAGCCGAACCGAGCCGAACCATGCGGCAGCTAAGTTGCGCGTACGTCCAGGAGT
>JAQMYL010000025.1:655236-673090 GCA_030014365.1 Clarias pachynema | reverse complement strand
TCTGTCTGTCTCTCTCTCTCTCTCTCTCTCTCTCTCTCTGTCTGTCTGTCTGTCTCTCTCTCTCTCTCTCTCTCTCTGTCTGTCTGTCTGTCTCTCTCTCTCTCTCTCCTCCCCCTTTCCCCCCTTCCAGCTCCCGCACTGACTGTGAAGATAGAGATGAAAGAGACGCCGCCGCTCTGATTGACACTCAGGTGGGAGGAGGGAGGGGAAGGGAAGGAAGGAGGGAGAGTTTATACATCTCTTAACGCCAAATGGACAGGAAAGAGAGAGAGAGAGAGAGAGAGCTTGAGGCTTAGAACCTGTACACCAATGTGCACTTGTTTGTTAAAAAATAATAATCTTTAATAATTCTTGCACCATATAGAAATCAAACCTGTGTGGGGTGTACCTATTATTTTGGACTATTAAGGTTTTTGTGTATGAATTATAAAACGCACATCCACACATGCACGTTCTCTTTTATTACTTAAAATCGCATGTTTTTTTTTTATTATTAATGACTGTATTTATTTTTAAATAAATGTTACTTATGTTAAAATGTCAAATGGATTCTCTATACACATGTAACAATGTAACATAAAAAACAAGCCATGGATATAACCTAAAATAATAATAATAATAATAATAATAATAAAACAAGTGCTGATGTTGACCTTGACGTGTAAAAAGCATCTAAAATATGCCAGGAAAAATAGATTCAGTTGTCAACTAAGTAATTTTATCTTGGTTCAAACCAAAATGTCAAACTATATAACCAAGAAGAATAGAATAACACTAGACACAGACTATGACACCGTGACAGTTTTAGCCAGACAGATAAAATCTGGTAGATTTTAATTTCTATAAGAACACTGTTCATGACAGTGACGAGGCTTTATGCTCAGTCATGAAGGATGAACTTGTTTTTACACACAATCTTAATTAAGAGAACCACCACAACCATGCTCTTTTTATTTTTTGTTATTTAAAAATGTATTTATTTGTCTATTTAAATATGTACATTTTATTACATTTTCTAAAGACTATTTTACTAACCTATTTATTAAGGCGCATCAATTTTATTGTTTAATGTGTCTAGTACAACTAAAGGATTATAAAAGTCAAATTATCTAGAAAGGATGTCTTTGATTATACACTGTTGCAGGATGAAGTTAATTTCTGTGGTTAGAAATGTAGAAAACTATTTTAAAATAAATATTATGTGTACATACATTGTGTGTGGAGTTTGCATGTTCTCCCTGTGCTTGGTGGGTTTCCTCTAGGTACTCCGGTTTCTTCCCAAAGTCCAAAGACATGCAGATTACGTTTATTGGTGTTCCCAAATTGCGGGAAAAGTGTTTGTTTGTGTGTTTGCTTGTGTGCCCTGCAATGGATTGGCACCCCGTCCAGTGTTCACCCGCCTACTGCCCCTCTCCCCTGTACAGAATAAGCAAGGTAGAAAAAGAGTAAGTCAGTGAGCGAGTGTATACTGATTTATGTACACTAAATTTTGGACTTTGTGTTGTGTTTTGAAAACCAACATGCTGCATTGCTACATTGACAAAATATTCAGAGAAACAGAATTCAGAATAACATTAATTTACGTTACATTCCAGTGATTATTTCAAATGATCTGAAAATGATTCACAGTTTCTAATGTTCTAAAGATGTTGTAATTTCTCCTCTGTGTTTCTGTTTATTAACACTTGATACCTACCACAGTTGATCTGTGTTCTTAGACAGGAAGAAGTTTTGCCACTACTCCTTACATGAGGATCGTACACCCAAGGATATACACACAGCATAGCTGGGAGAAAATGTGATGTGTGCACAAAATGGTTAATTAAAAAATACATAAGGCGTAGTCTTTGCATTCTCTACAAACACAATATGTAAATTGTTGCATTGTGGGATGTCACAAGTTTACCAAATGTTCACACCTTCTGATTTCTGAAGAATCTACCTACTCTGACTGCAAGGAAATAACGTGTGGTTATGAGGGAGGTGTAAACCTCAGGTTTGCAGATAATACAAATCAATTTAAATTCTTAGACAATGACACTGAATCTGCTGCCATGATCCATTTTTATTAGATTTAATTAGAAGTATCAACATTTGTTCATAATTTACTATAGATACTGTAAATGTGTGAACACCAATGATAGAAGGACAGTTAATAAAATAAACGCAGTTCTAAGCAAATATATTTTAGTCCTATTAAATTATTTAGTTTGTCCTTTTTAAAATTAATTTTTATGATCATTCGCATTAAAAAAAACAATGCATTTATCCAAATAATTAGATCATTACACACATCACTTGTAACCTGCTGTTTCCAGCCTGATTTAAAACAACAACCACAACAAAAATTGAAGGGCACTTGCTACTTTATTTGGCCATGATGTACAGTTGTAGGATATACGTTTTGTAGCAATCCTCAACACACTTTCTGGAAATTTACTGCTTTCCTCCAAAAGGTAGATCGATTTGAAATTAAAGCAGAAATCTGAAACAGCATCCTGTTCTCTTCAAACTGAAAGGTCCTAAAGGTCTCATTATGACTCATAACTTCATGACTAGCTTAAAGTAGGTGTGTCGAATATCTGAACTCCACCAGACCTACAGTATACCACCTCCTACAGATTCAGCCATTAAACTAAAAACTAGCTGTAATTCATATTTAGCCTAGTCAGGACTCTCAAAAAGTGTTTATCATGATGTATCTTTTACTTGAAAAGATAAATGTATGATACGTTTACAATACAAGCTAAATGAAGATGAAACACTACAGATGTTTTTTTTTTTTTTTTTTTTTTTTTTACACCTGCTTAAAGATGCAGGCAATTATTTGTAGGCAGACAACCATGTACCATGTAAAACAAATAAATGTATATTGGAATCAAAGTTTACAAAAAAATTAAATAAAAAAACAGTACTGTGTACATGTTTGTAATTTAATAACATGTGTTTTACCTTATTGCATTATTGTTGCAACCATTTATTAGATTAGTCCTGTCAAACATGTCATTTTTTATTGTGAATTTGAGCTTTGTTTCTATTTATTCATGTATGACAGTGATAACCACATGAAGGAGTTGACAGTAGATGGAGAGAAAATGTGTATTTAAAACAAAATGCATGAAATATTCTAATCTTTCAGTGCAGTTAAGCAGTTAGAAAAGATTAGCAAAGGCTGGCTGGAGTTGTTCAATTAGTCACACTGTGTAAAGATCTGCTTCTATAGGTGGAGCTGAAGGGCGTGCATAATTAGCAGAAAATGACTCACTCTGGGTTAATGGAGGCTTTTGTCTTCCTGAGCAAAAATAGTGTCTCCTTAATGAGGGATTTGTGAGAGGGAATCTGGGAATATTTGGTCATTTTTTAATTTAAATGTTTGCTATTTTAATTCGGGGATGTGAATTTTAATGACAGTTGGCTGATAATAATAATAATAATAAGAATAATGCTGATCCTTAAATTTGAGTCATATGGATGAAGATCATTTGGTAGAAATCAATGCTGTCCACATGGATAATTTATTTTGTTAATAAAAAATATACTGTATTAACCACTTAAAAACCTTAAAGCGGAGAGAGAGAGAGAGAGAGAGAGAGAGAGAGAGAACAGCTTTTTGAAATATCTTGTCTTAGATTCAGGTCATTTATCATGATGCAGCTCTAAGGTTAATTATAGGCTTTAATTTGAAACAGTGATGCAGGAAATCATCCACAGAAAATGCAGGAAAAATAAATAATGATCGGATAGAAATTGACTAAATCGCATTTAAACGAAACTCGAACACACACACACACACACTCTCCCTTTTCCCAACATACAAATCTCTCTCTCCCTTTAAATCGGAAATGTACCGAGAAGCCAAATAAAAACAAGCAGGGAGGAAATGATAAAAAATACAAAACACACACACACACACACACACACACACACACACACACACACACACACACACACACACACACACACAGGGTGGGAGGGAGAGCGGCGCCTCTGACACATCGCGTGAGAGTGAGCCTGGGCCCTGCGAGGCGTCTTCTTATAAAGAGCGTGGGAGGGGTTAATGGGCGGGGCCACGACTTGCTTTGATCTTCTGGCGGCGGCTTCTTTCATCCCCCGCGTTCCCACCCCCCTCGCTCTTCCTCGCGCGCGCTCCTTTCCCTTTGTATGACTAAATTTGGTAATGAGCATGGAGGCGCGCCAGCACTACCACGTGCGCGCTCATCCCAGCTGAGTGTGTGTGTGTGTGTGTGAGAGAGAGAGAGAGAGAGCGAGCGAGAGCGGGTGGGGGGGAGAGGGTTCTCTTCCGGGTAAGGGGGGGGTGTGAGATCAAAGGCTTTGGATTTGGATCCGAGTGTGGATGTGGATTCAAAAGAGCCGCGACTGGCCGCATTCCAGAGGGGAGAGGGAAAAAACCCAGACACACACACACACACACACACACAGTCTGGAAAACAATCAACAATTCTATTTAAAAGGGACTGTGCTAAGTTTTATAAAGCGATATAAAAATCAATTTATATTTATGTTCGTTCTGCTTTTATGTTTATGTTCATTCTAAAATAGCAAAACATTTAAATCAATCTGCAATCCTCCGCCACAGAGCATCAATAACTGATTCTCAAGCTGAAATTATTTTTAATCCACTGAGGATTAATGACTTGTTTTGTTTTTCAAAGCTGACATGATTTTCCTTTTCAAATAAATACATAAATAAAATGAAATAAAAATAATAAAACAGAATGCGGATGTGGTTACGGCATTGGCCCAGACGGTTCTGAAGGTTGTCGGGCCCTTCAGTGAGGCCCTTAACTTCTATGAAATAAACTACATGCTCAAACATAATCACATAGATGAATTAGCCATATACAAGTATGAACATAGAACTGGACAAGAACCATTAATTTTGACAATATGGTGTGAGGTGTTTTTCACATCCAGTCGCCCTGAGCTGAATTCTTTCAGTCCAGTCCATACATCCTAATCAGTCTACTAATATAATAATAAGAGATAGAGGTTAGAAAAGCAAGATAAAAAAAAGGGGAGAAAAAAGCAGCATTTGCATTTTCTTAATGAGTTTGCAGGAGTGACCCGTCTGGATGAAACATGAAAAGGAAGCCTTCCTGCTGTGCTCTGACCTGAATTCAACTGTCTCTTACATTCGGCTACTGCATATTGAATGTTATATAACCTTGGCGTCGCAGGACTGTATCTTTAATACAGCATAATTTATCAGAGAAGATTTAAAACCTGGTCCTGAGGAGGAATGCAGGGCCAAACTGACCTCGGCCATCCTAATCATCCTCATGCTTAGATCGAAAAAAAAAAAAAGAATCCTTCAGCACAGGAGCTTTGCTCAGTTTTCTGCAATTCAGAATCAGTGTTGTGTGTCTGTGTGTATTGAGTATACTGTGTCTACAGTAATGTATTGGCTTTAGCTTTTGATCTTGTTTCACGCTCCTCACTCTATTTGCACATCATGTACCCATGTGTACACACCTCCTGTATTATCTCGTGTGTTGCACTGTGATTTTTAAGACTTCCTATTTTATCCGGCCGTACACTGTATATGTCTATATGTACTAATTATAAGAACTAAAGCCTTCATACAGCAACAGTTTTCAAAATTCTTGCATCCTCCTTTAAAATGAATTCCATTTCCAGATATTAAGATTATTAGTCACATGAATACAATAGTATTGCATATTTATTAGAGAGAAAAAGCTTTAAATTCCCGATTCCTCCATCTTGAAAACACATTGTTGACAAACACTACACAGGATACTATTTTACAGCCTATTGATGATTGGATTAAACCCATGCAATTTAAATGATCAGTTAAATAAACGATATAAAAAATTGAATACCTGGCCATGCTTGAAGGACCTCACTGTAACACTCTACACTGTAAAGTTTTAAATAATCATGTTAATTTAAATATAGTACTCTTTATAATTTCTATGGTAAATGCAGTGCTGGGAAAAGTGTTTTTATTTGTGTGTGTGTTTTTTTTTGTGCATATTTGTCACAAAATAAATGATTATATGATTGAGATCTTTAAAATAAATGTAATATTACACATAGCCTTCCATATTAAGAATTAAAATTAAAATTAAAAGAACTTCCATAATTCTTTTGGTTGTGTAAAGCTGCTTTGCGACAATGACAATTGTTAAAAGCGCTATACAAATAAAATTTAATTGGATTGAATTGAATAACCTGAGTAAATGCAAAATGCATTTTTTTTTTAGTGATGATTTATTTATTAAGGGAAAAAAAGCTGTCCAAACCTGCCTGGCCCTGTGTGAAAAACTAATTGCCTCCCTTCCTAAATCACGAATGATCTGTGATTAACCACATTTTTCTTTTTGGAAAGCCGAGTTTCATCCCCACACCCAGGCCTGATTACTGTTGAATCAAGAAATCACTTAAATAGAACCTGTTCGACAAAGTCAAGCATGCTAATATATCTCACATCATGCCGTGATCTAAAGATGAGAAATGTTTGACCATGTTTGACAGTTGGTAAAAAGTAAATAAATAAATAAATAAATAAATAATCAAGAAGGGGCAAATACTTTTTCACGATACTGTATGCTGGATAAATTCTGAAGTGATAAAAAGTCAAGCATTTTGGCTTTTAAGTAGCTGATACTGATAAATCATGACCAATATGATCAACACCAGATCATTGAGCTGAGATTTAAACAAAGCCAGTTTTTCTTTATTTCATGTTGTTCTTCAGTTCAATTAAACCTCAAAACCAAATCGCCACAAACCATTTTCATCAAAGGAGTTCCTGGGAGGCCGGTGTTTCAGAAGTGAATCAGACAGTCTGATCACGGCTCCGGTGTAATGAGAAACCTTTCTACCTGTCCAAGCTCTAGTGAAACACTGGGATAAGTGCATTAGTGTATCAGGAGATTATATAGAGAAATAAAGGGAGTTTTTAACTCTCAGGACCATTTGCTATTCTGCACAATCAAAAGTAACTTAGACACCCCTCGCATTTAATCACGGGGCACCTAGGGTTTATTGGTTAAAGACATTGTTTGGTGAATCCAAAGGAACTTTAAGAAGTTTTTCTTGTTTAACAAACCAGTGTTAGCATTACTCCCCCAGCTGCCTACTGCCTTTTAAATTTAGTATAAAATGTTATTACTGTTTTTTTTATTAATCTCTTAATGGAATAGTGTCTTCATACATGAATGACAGATAAACAATGTTCAAAATTGTGTCATAAGATTGTTTAGTGCTAGTTTTCTCTATGTACGTATTATGTATGAAACATTGAGGTTTTGTTATATACTGTGAACATAGTTAATTGAGGCAGGATGCAACTTTGAAAAACTTTTATTTAGGTGAATCCAGCCATTATAATCAATATCCATGTCTGGGGTCACAACACAGGCATCTAACATAATACAGGGATGAATTTAAATGAGATAATTTAGCACGATAAGACTTCACAAAAGTACTACGGGTATTCTTCAATAAACAGTAAAAAAAAATCTCAGTGCATTTAAGTAAAGTTTGTATGTTAACATTACTCAACATTATTATCATTCAAATGAAAGAAATAAACAGCAGACACGGTACATTTCTCAGTTCTGCGCTGAGGATTTTGGGAGATGTAGACTTGTTAAAATTCTTAGCCTTAAAGCTCCAACAGGAATCTAAAAAAAAAAAAAATCTGCTAAAAACCACATCTTATCCTAAGGTGTTTGGATGATTATAAGTTCAAACCTCAGAATAGCCATGTTGTGCCCTTAAGCAAGACCCATAACCGTTAACGTGCGTCTCATGTCTCAGTACTTTCGGTCAAACTGACTGTTCACTGCCACATAAGTAATCGTAAAGACAGTATGGAAGCTAAACTCCTTTTGATCAAATTAATATAATGATAGAGCAGGTAATAGTGAATGTAAGATCCACCATTATAAAATCAAAGCAGACTTCTGACACCTGTCCGTGGAATTATGAGCGTCGTTAAAGGCCTTGTGATTTGAGCAGCATTAGAGACACCGTTCCTGGAGATTTGCTTTAAATGGTGGTGAAATCTCCCCCACATCCTCTTGTTTAGAGTGTAGAGCTGACACACGGGTAAACAGATCTTCCACCTGCTGCTGCAGTCCCTCACACCTCCCCTGGATCCAAAAATTACAACCCTGACGCTGCTGCATAAACGACAGGAAACAAACAGCACATTAAGATGAAAAGAGCGTGCAATTAAAGTTTGAAGGGAAAAAGAAGAAGAGACATTTATCATCATCATCATAAATAAAAAAAGAAAAAGAAAAACAGCAAAGGGGAATCAGACAAGGGTGGGGGGGGTGTCCATGCTGAGTGATGGTTTACGCTCATGTAGGATTGGTGGAAACCCAGGTGAGGTTGAGTGGAGAGTAAAGTGTCTTGGGGGGACAGTTTAGTGTGGCGCACAGCCCCGCGCCTGCCCTGTGATCTGCTGAATTTACTGCAGTGCCGGCAGCACAAGCAGACACACTATTATTAAAATCAAATCAGACAGTGGCTGGGGGTACAGGGGTGGGGGGAAAGGGTGGGGGTGTGGTTTGAAGGGGAAATTCGGTATCGACGTTTGGAAGGAAGTTGATTTGTGATCACACTGCGAGCAGTAAAATCCCCCCAGAGTTGAAGGAACACCTGCAGTGTTTTTATCAAGACCCTAAATATACACTAGTGAATAAACCCAGCAAATTCGCGTGTGTTCATTCAGCACTGCAAGAGTTAACTCAGGGTGTTAAAAGTTTTTCCTCCTCTGCCTTTATTCATTTATTCTTTTGGGCGGCAAAATGTCCATCAAAGTCATAATTGTGAGCCATCCTTGTGGGGACACTTGGTCCAGCCAACACCCAAACAACTACATGTTGTTTTATATATAGTTAGGGTCAAAGGTTTACCTACACTCATCATAAACACGAATGGAAACATTATTGAGCTTTCAGACATTTCTTCGTATTGGCCTTTTGCATGAGAATGACTGTACATCAAACAGAAAACTTTATTGGAAGGAAATCCCAAGAATTTGGAGCACAAGTTTTAATTTATTTATGGTTTTCCTTGATCATCATGGCGGCACGGTGGCGTAGTGGTTAGCACTGTCGCCCTGTACCTCCAGAGTCGAGGGTTCGAGTCCCACCTTGGGGTGTGTGTGTGGAGTTTGCATGTTCTCCTCGTGTTTGTTGGGTTTCCTCTGGGTTCTCTGGTTTTCTCCCACAGTCTAAAGATTAGGATAATAAGTGATCCCAAATTGCCTCAAGCCCGAAGTCTCCTGCAATAGACTACAGGCCTCCCCGAGACCCTGTAAGTGGTAGAGACAATGAGAGAGTGAGCATGAATGATATCAACATGGGGTCAAGATCAAACATACAGTGTCAAAAACATACATACACCTACTTAGACTATTAATTAATTGGTGCTAAAAGTCCAAAAATGTATTTTAATTGGACATGCCCATGAACTAAAAGCAAGTTTTTGTACCTCCATTGACTGAATAGCTGCTGTCCAAAAAGAAGCCCCTGTTGACTCTTCAAGCTTGACTAAAGTTTGCAGCTGATCAAATGGACATAGAAAAAGCATTCTCGAAGGAAGTTTTGACCAGAGGTATGTTTGGAGAAGTAAAACTGAGGCATTCAAACACAAGAACACTGTACCACCTGTGCATGGTGGTGGTAGCATCATTCTTTGGGCTGTTTTGCCACCAGTGGACTTGGTGTTTAGCACAAAGTGGATGGAATAATAGAGAAGGAGGACTTCCTTAGAATTATTCCTTAGCATGACCTCAAATAAAGAGGTAGGAGGTTAAACCTGGACACAAGTTAGTGGGTCAACAGGACAATGACCCTGAACACACAGAGTGTAGAATGGATAAAGTATGGTGTCCCCAAGGGACAAAGCACATTCAAAAGTCAAAGCACCCTTGTTACTGAAAGACGCTGCAAATCCAAAAACACAAAAGTCAAAGCATATGCAAAAAAAAAGGAAAAAGCTGCAAAACCAAACTCAAATCATGCGCATCACCTCCCCTTCTGTCCCCGCCAACTTACTGTATATAGCAACTCTCTTTTGCAGCATTTTGCTTTTTGCATGTGCTTTGGCTTTTTTTATGTGTATTTGGATTTGCGGCACATTTCTGTAATGTCTGAGGTTTAACTTTTGTATATGTTTTTGTATTTGCATCGTTTTTTGTTTTTCGTTTTGCATGTTTTGGGATTTGGAGTGCATTTCCGTAATGTTTGAGCTTTGCCTTTTCTATGCGCTTTGTCCGTAGGGGCCACTGCAGATCCAAGAGTTTTTACATATCCAACCAGAAGTTGTTCATGGCTAACAAAGACATCTCCAGAAGGTTAAACATTCAACATCCAAGGCACATTCAACCTAATATTAGGTGTGTTGTACGTATATTTTTGGCCCAGTGTGTATAATCTTGACCCTGTGTTGATATAATAAACCTCAAAGTAAATTTAAACTGGTAAACTAAATGAATGCTTTGTCTTTTCTTCTAATACGGATGTGAGTTGTAAAATCATTCTGCCCCTAAAAGGTCCAGTTAAACAGAATGACTGATGCTGAATAATGCCATGACATTCATGTTGGTGGTGAGTGTGGGAAAACCTCTGACTGCGACCCGACCTCTGACATGAAATATATCAAGCGAAAACATTGAAGTCCTGCAAATATTCCATATATAATTTTCAATATCCATGTTTACAAATACTTCTTGTAGAAATAACAAAATAAATTTCTTTTATACACATAAGAAGACTTATAAAAGTATCAGTATCTTGGGAGTAGTCTAGATATTTTATAGTATTCTGCAAAAGGAAAATCACCGCCATTGTCCATCCTTACCCACACAGAGGTTATTAAATCATATAATACTTCTGGAACTCTCAATACTACACCTTCTGCACCTCGAGTGTTTATTTGCTGCCTAGAAAAGTTTACATAATATAGCGTTAAAGCTTAACTCATGTACTAAACTGTCCAAAACACTCAGAACTATTTGTTTGTTTTTTAAATAAACATTAAACATATACAGGGCTCAGGATTGTGCAGTACAGAACGACGTGTCCTTTTTTCAGCACCAAATAGTCAACATGATGAAGTGAATTTTAGTTTATTTTAACCAACTATTCAAACATGACTGAGCAAACAATAGAAAAATGGATCACACAGGCAAAGAAATAGCACAGATAAACATAATCACATATTTGTGATTTTGGCTATTTTCGATTGTTTCTATGACGAATTTGTTTTTTTATGTATATATTCATTACGCATATATATCATTCATATATATATATATATATTGTAATTGTTATTGACCCATGCTGTGTTCACGGCACAGATTTTGGGTTTTAAGGGTTTAAGTATCACAAGGTACTGAAGGTAATATATCCAGATGTAGTCATGTATGTCAAATATTTTTTATATGAGAATTGTGAAACAGAGTGACAAGAGCAGAGTAACTGCATTTCCCTATTTTTTCATGAATAAACTGTCAGAAATAAAATATGTAATAGGATGATTTATTACACGCCATTTTGAATATGATGCAATTATGGGTAATACATGTACACTTATTGTTCACGTGCATATTTGATGCACTACATTCTTTTGGCATTGATGTCTTCCAATACACACACACACACACACACACACACACACACACACACACACCTTTTGATTATCTCCATTAGGACAGTTTGAATCTTCTGATCCGTCTCTTCACGGCTGCTGTGTGAGGAAACTGGGCTCCGTTAGAAACATCTGGTGAGAAATACAGAATCAAGGCCAGTACAATTAAAGTGTGATGAAATATTCAGATCAAACTGGGTTTATTAGTGAATAAACAGTGTGAGGGTGATGAAAACTTAGTATCTCCCCTGGTGAAAGATTTTTTGGTTTTTGTTGTAACAAATTTTTTTTTCATATGCAGCATTTTTAGGACTTTTCCTGAAAAGTGGGTTATCAGTGTGTGTAAATGTTCTATATACTGTAGAATCTAAGAAATAAAATTAAGACAACTCTAATGTTCATTATTTGACTTTACTGCAGATGGTTTTCCCCGTAAGATCGGATGGAAGTGCAGCTGCCAAGTAGAATGAAATCTCTTAAAGCCACGAACCAACTGTTCATTTAGGCCAAAAAAAAACAGCAAGGCGTATTATTATGAGATTAAATTCTGTTCGATTCTGTGTGAATGGAGTTTGCATGTTCTCCTCGTGGCTTGGTAGGTTTCCTCTGGGTTCTCTGGTTTCCTCTCACAGTCCAAAGATATGCAGGTTCGGCTAACTTGCCATTTCCAAATTGCCCGTAGTGTGAGGATGTGTGTTTGTATCCGTGTGATGGATTGGCACCGTGTCCAGGGTGTACCCCGCCTCGTGCCCTAAGTCTCCTGGGATCGGCTCCAGGCCCTATGAAATTATCTTTGGTTAATTAGTTGTTTCAGTTTTTATTTAACGTATGTTTAAATGCCAGTGAGCGGCGCTGTAGTGGTTAGCGCTGTTGTCTGGGTTTGATTTCCGCCTCTGTGTGCATGGAGTTTTAAAAAGACCTTTATCAAACAGGGAGGGAGTATTGTGTAATTATTACACGGATTAATAACATTAACATTTTGGACACAAGAGATACATTTTTAACCTGTAGAACCAAAGCAAAGATTTAATTACAAACTCTATATGATATTCACCATACGGACAATATATACACATTAAAGTATATATTAAAGTTTTATATATATATATATATATGTCCTCTTCGTGATTACAAACTCCATGGATCTCTGAATAATGTAATTTTTTGTCCTCTGTAAGTTTTTTCTCATGACCATACTGTAAGTGCAGCCATGTTTATTTCTCTTTGCTGAACTCAGAGTTGATGATTTTTTTTGAGTAAGAATTCTGAGTCTTTAGTTCTTTACCTAAACCCTGAGTTACAAGTTTTAGTCGAATGCATCTTATATTCACTTTCACATTCTTATGCACATGAAGAATACTTAACAAAGTTCCTCAAAAATGTTAAATATTCACTAAAACTTTTATCTTTAATAAAATGTAGAACATAATAAAATGCTGGGGTTTAAAAGTGTGTCCAGTTTCTGAATATGTTTATTCAGTGCCTTGTGACACATCTCTGTCATTATATAATCTTAACACATACAATGCATGACACACACACCACACACACACACACACACACACACACACACACACACACAAAAGCTTAGAATCTGTGTTTTGATGACAGAAATGGAATTCTGGCTCCACACAGAAGCATATGCTAATATTCAGAGACTTGTGCCTGCTGTGAGTCTATATGGTGTGTGTATCTCTGTGTGTGTGCGCATGTATGAGAGTGTGTGTGTGTGTGTGTGTGTGTGAAAGGGAGAGGAAATGCTCTCATTGCTCAGTGCGTTAGACTCATCCTTTCATCCCGCCGTCCTATTGGCGAACGCATTGCTTTTGCATGAAGTCCTGCTGGGAAGGTGTCAAAGGTCACGCTCGACCTGCTGAGGGGTCACATGGCCCCGTCCAGCCTGTAATCAAGCACACACGCGTGCACACACACTCACTGAAAGATCAAACAAGCTTTGTTCCCTCTGCTATCAGTGATATAGTGTCTGTATCTCATCACCGGCAGTATGCAGGGTAAACAGTAAACAGACAGGATACACTGTGTGTGTGTGTGTGTGTGTGTGTGTGTGTGTGTGTGTGTGTGTGTTTGTGTGTGTGTGTAAACCTTAGATCATTTAGTATAGATTGAAAACTCTCCATCATATTGTATGATATCGGAAATGATCTGTATTTCACCCTCTGAGTGAGACGAGACGCGACGCGGCGAGACTGCAGTCATTTCTGTTTCTTTCTTGTTTTTAGCGTCGAGTTGTTCTGTTGGGTTTCAAATCGAGTTTTACAGCTTAATATCAAATCAGACACCTTTTCATGCCAACAGAATATAGTTACGGCCAATTAGGAGAGATAATTAGTCCGGGCTCTCTCTCTGTAGTCTCTCTCTCTCTCTGCAGCGCCCATTTCATCTCAACTAATTATCCATCACATCAGTAACGATGGTTTACTAACTAAGAATTTAACAGCTTTAGCTTGTAGTTTGCTAACTTGCCTGATTTATATTATTTAACTAAACCAAACCTACGACCTCATCTACAACCTATAGGACGAAACTAACCAGCTAACGCTAAATCATTAGTCCAGGATCAAACCGGGAGTTAACAATAGTAATAATAAATAAAAGGAGGTAATAATAATAGAAATAATATAAATTTATCTAGCTACATTTATTTATTCATGTTATGTTCTGGTGGGTTTCAGTGTCATGATCAGTCTTGTTATTGACACCTGAGATGACTCAGGCCATGTCTTCAGAAGCTGAATACCGTAATTAAAAACTGAATTAGCACAACTCTTCAGCCAGATAGACTCGAACTAATTAGTGACATCACCTATTTTGTGCACGGTGAGAACTTTAATACCTGGCCATATGTTGTCTTTATACTTTCGGCCCCCACTGTAGACGACTAGCGATTAACATCCCTTTAAAACAATTTAGCTCATTTCCGTCTGTTTCTGCAGTTCAGTTTGTGATAGATTCGTCAGACAGACTATTGACGTCTGATTGTTAGACTACGCTGCTCTTTTTGCAACCAGACTTGTATGTTTGTTTTTTGTGCACAAACACTCAAAGGGTCTTTACGTGACATGAATTACAAACAGAGCTCATGTACTGTACACCACTACCCTGAATTTAAATGGAAAAGTTTTAACATTTAGGGGAATTTTACACTCATCTACTTAAGATTGAACTTCTAGATTGAAGTTAATCTACATTTTAATTGAAAATCTGATTTGGCAGAAAGTCTTGACTTATTGTCTATAACAGCAGCTCTGCTAATAAAGTCCTAGAGAGTATATTGGATATATAATACCGGCTTTAAGAGGTGTTTCTAATTGAATATATGGCTAATGGAGGCTAAGGCTAATGAATAATTAAAGGCTAATGAAATGTCGACATCTTGTAATGATCAATATGTCATTATATGAATATTTATGCGTCAATATTTGTAAATTACCAAAGAAGCTTATAGAACACATTAATGTCTGGCAAAAATCCCCCTTCCACCCCCCAGACACATTTCAGCTTGAGAGCCAATGAGTTAGCTATTAAATGGTTATTTTTTCGGGGGTGCATTGGCACTTCAAAGTAATGATTTTTAAGTCTGTTTGTGTGTCATGTCAGGTTCAGCAATATTTACACACGTCTGTCATCAGCCTGTGTGTCTGCATGTGCTATTAACCATTGTAGGAGTAACACCCCCCCCCCCTCCGCCGCAACCTTTGTTTAAATAAATGACTAAGTGCTTGCAGAATAGTTCCCGAGCACTGAAGTGTGCAGCTGAAGGGCTCTGATTGATTTCTCTCATTCGAGTGGATTCTAACCAAATCCCATGAGCAGCTCCTCGGTGCAGGCGAACCCGAACACATGACGCCAAAAAACTCAGCCATGGATTAGTTACAGGCCTTCTCACTCGAGCACTCTGTGGAGTTGAAAGGTTTCATTCAAACTCTTAAATGTCAATAAAAACACTTTGGAAATTCCCTACCGGCAAGTGACATTACTAAACAAAAACCATTAAGTCTGAAGATCCGAAGCAGGGAAACCCGACTCATTAGTCAGAATAAATGTGTCCTGTTCAATGTGTTTAAAAAAAAAAAAAACATACCTGCCCGTGTGCTCCTTTTCATCTCCGGTGCCAACATTATGTGAGTCACGTCTGCTTTTCAACTTTTCTGCTAGATCCGTGGCAAATCCTGACTTAGCTCGGGATTGAGGACACAGCATGTATGCAAGGCACTTTAGAGACAACAGGACAAGAACGGGAGCGATGGTAATTCCACAACTGGGGGGCCATTTGTATCCTAATGATATTAGATTTGTCAGTCATTTGTAAAGAATTATGCAGAACAATTTAAGGACACGTTTCAGATGAACAACTTAAAACATTAATGCAGCATATTTCATCCAGTATAACTACAGTATACGTTACACTGAAGTTTCATTAGATATTTCAAAAATAATATTATTTTCCATAAATCTGTGGATCCATTTAACATAACCTCCTTTTCCATGACTTCAACAGACAGTTTCATCATCCAGTATTACAGAAGATGATTCCAGACGTCCAGGCAGTTCTTACCATTGCACAGGTTTGGTAAGTTCATCAAATGCTGACCAGTAGAATAACTTTAGTTGTAAATCTCCATTCAGAAGGTGGATGAAGAAATTGCTGGAGCTTCAGTGGACTGTGGAAAGATGAGCTCCTACTTTATCACCGATAAACTGCCTGGCCCAAAAAAATTCACCAGTTTAAAATGGTCAATTTAACGGCCTGCATCAAGTGAAATAACTAGAACTTGGTTAAAAACTGTTCTAACACATTATAAAAATTGGAAGGATAGTGCTGAAATGTTAACTTATCCAAGAAATCTGGCCGGAAAAAAATAATGAAAGTTTACTTAAACTTTTGGTGAAGTTGCATTGCAAAAAAAAAAAAAACAGTTATGATAGTTAAATGACAGAAATTTTACTAGTGAAAAATTCCATACACACATAGTGTGATGAGAACACTGGGACTAAACATCTATGTTCCCTTTCAAAAAGCTACACTCGATGCTGCGTGAAAACGCTATGGGAACATCTTTGTGTGTTGCCGGTTGTGAAGCATGTGTGTATCAAACACGCCAAATTTTGGCCTATATAACCTCGGTCAGGTGACGTCATCTGATGAAGCGCACCTGCAGGTTATAAATAGGAGTGAACCGGAAACATTCCTCAGATCTTTTTGTCTTCAGGACCGCATTGTGTTCGCGCGTGTGTGTGCAAGCAAATAAAAAAAAAATGTGTTTAACTCACTGATAAGATGGCTGAGTTTCAAGCAAGATGTGTGCCTCCGGGTGATAAATCTCTTTCGGAGGGCGATCTCCACACTTTTTGTTTCGAGTGTTTGGGCGAAGAGCACGCTCTCCTTGAGTCTCCTTCAAGGAGACCGTGAGCACTATGACCTCCTTTCCATTAAAGTGCTTCGCACGCGGCTCGCTTTCTTTAAAGAGAAACCACGAGCCGCGGCACATTCCTGGGGTTCACGTGCACGCTTGCGGGCTATCTCTCTCCTGGGACATCATCCTCCCTGAAAAAGGCCAACACAAGCCAAGTAGACTCTCATCTGCCCTGGTGGGAAAAGCTTTTCAGGCAGCAGGTCAGGCCGGTGCTTCACTGCAGAGGTCGGACTGGTGCACTGTCTTCTTCACTAAGAAGAACTCCTGATGCTCATGCGCCCAGGACCGTGGGGGTGGCTCCCCCCGGGGAGGGGCATGTAGAAGAATGAAGTGTTCTCCCTGGCACCCCCAGGAGGTCGATGTTCATGCTCTGGTGTTTCGGGCAACACCGGTCTCCAACATGATGTTAGTTCTTCGGTCATTCCTGCCGTGTTTCAGGATGCCGAACTTCTAACATTGCCCCCCCCCACCCCCTCCCCCCCGTCTAGCCGAAGTGCTAGAACGCGTGCCCCTTTCGGAGAAACTGACAGCGTGGAAGCTGCTGCCAGGTATATCTCCTTGGGTACTAAGGACTGTAGAGAAGAGTTACAGGATTCACTTCGCACATCGCCCTCCGCGTTTCAACGGCGTGGTCTCCACTTCCGTGAAACCGGAAAGGGCGCATCTGCTGACTCTCGAATCGCAGATGTGGCTGGGAAAAGGGGCCATAGAACATGTTCCCCTACCAGACAGAGAGTCAGGCTACTACAGTCGGTATTTCTTGGTTC
>JAQMYL010000025.1:612230-622458 GCA_030014365.1 Clarias pachynema | reverse complement strand
TAGCGCATTAGTAGATTATTTTAAAGTAGATTATTAAATCCACCACATAACTGTTCATAACATCACTTTTACTCAACGTTTAGATTCACTGATGGTGCAGATTAAACTTCAGGCAGAGATTTAAGTTTTGTGTGATGCTGCGACAAAAATCTGACTGGACAGACAGACAGACGGACAAACAGACATACAGACAATTAAAAAAAAATTGGTTTCATGCCCTCCAATGTATATAAAAAGTAAAAATAGTATTAAAAGAGCGAGTTAGACAAAACCTCTGTTTAATTTAAATAGATACGGTACAGTTGACCTTCTATAATGAGTACTGAGGAACAGTGTGGTGTTTTTGATAGACAAATAAAAGAAAAAAATAAGTACTTGATTTGCTAGACAATATGTGTTACACTAGTTATTTCTATATTTATTTAATCATTAACCTAAGCTGACACCACCCTCAGGTTATTTCTATTTGGCCAATTCACAAACTTGGCCGGGGTTTATTACCTTTTACGTGTCTTTGATAAATTAAAGTGTTTTTCAGACCTGCCGGCCTTTTAGTCTGGTGTATTTATGTACAGGGTCAAACAAAACCAAACCAAATAGCAGGCAATTTTGCTTTGATTTCGAGCTGGCAAATGGACTAATAAAGCCATAAAACACATTAAACAAGTTCCATCTAAGGAGCTCCGTACTGATCAGCGCAGCGGCGGTGGTGGTGTTGTGGTGTTGTGGTGTTGTGCTCCCGAGGGTGGATTTGCTTCCCTGCCTGTGTTTTGAGGTGAGCTGAACCGCCCACCACTGGGATCAATGGCAGGCCAGATTAATTGTAGGCTACGGCGGAGCGGCGCGCCTGGAGCACACAGAGCTTAAAGGCAACCGCACACACACACCACACACGCACACACACACACACCACACACGCACACATATGCACACATATTCAGTAGACAACATCCATCAGCATGCAGGATCCCAGATGAACATCTCTACCCCCCGGAGGCGCAGCTCTTTTGTCTCCAGGTAGCCGAGACCTGGCGAGCGGCCCACTGCCTGCCTCTTTCATGTGGGCAAGGGGAATTATCTCCCTTTATGTGTGGATGTGTGTGATTCATTCAGAGGTAGCTTCCATATCTGTGCACTGGAAGAGAGCCAGCCACCTGTGAGCTTTGTGTGTGTCAGTGTATGTATATGTGTGTGTGTGTGTGTGTGTGTGTGAGGGCCTGGTGTACCGGCTCCTGAAACGTCTCTAAAGCAGAGAACACAGAGAGCCTGCAGGGTTAAAGAGATGAACGAGCAGAGAAAGCAAGGGAATAACAACCAGGCTCATTTTAATTAGTATGTCTGTCTGTGTGTGTGTGTGTGTGTGTGTGTGTCCTTGTATTTCTACATTTCAGAATACGGAAGGTACATGCTTAAAGTGCACAGGTCTTTACTTTATTTCCACATTAATGACCGGTATTTCCCTGTTCTTTAAAGCGAACTTCCATGAAGAGTTTCTTAAACTAATGTGAAATGTATCAGTGGAGATCCCCATGATGGAGATCAAGGTTCAGCACAACTTCCATTTCTCTGAGCTTATTTATAATCTATGGCATTAGAAGCTTTATTTCATAACATTTTTTTAAACTAAAATTTTAACAACAACAACAATAATAATAATAATAGATAAAAGTAGTAAAGTATTCAACCTGTCCATGATGGAATCTGACATAAATACGTTAGTTTCCTTACATTACATTACATAAATGTATTTGTGTGACAGTGAGAGCAAAATGTAAACACAATAATAATGACTATACATGAAACTTGACATGACACACAAAAGTACAGCACAAACAAACAAACAAACAAACATGATTCTCAGTGACAGTGTATGAAAGTCATTGTATTTTTGTAGATGCCAGTGGAAGACAAATGCCTCTTTAAAACAAAGCAAATGTAACTGATGGACTTACTTAAGAAGTAAGAAAATAAGTAATGGCAACACTAAAAAATAATCAGACATTAACACCACATAACATTAAGGCTAACGCTCTTGGTTGTTGGTTTGGGGATCTGTGGATCTGGGTTCAAGCCCCACTGACGGTGGGTTGCCACACCCCATACTATCCATCCACTGCACACGGTGCCGGTCCCAAGTCTGGATGAAACAGGAGGGTTGTCCCAGGAAGGGCGTTCAAGTTAAAACCTGTGCCAAAGTTGTGTGTGGATCGAATGGTCTGCTGTCGCGACACCTTAATGGGAGCAGCTGAAAGAAATCAATTACATACCAGTAAACTGGTGACAGGATCATGAGGACACAAGGTTCATTTATACCTGTGGGGAGCAAAAGCCAGCCCACCTGGTCTGATCCCGAAGAAGATCCAATGCTGCACAACTCGCTAAAAAAGTGCACCCATTGCAACACAATCTGCCGTACACAGGGCTTGGCAGGCAAAGAGCCCAAGGTCACTATCCTTGTCTTCAAACTCCCCAGATTCCAATGGGATGCGCTGGACAAACAAATCTGTCCCGTGGAGGCTCCATGTCACAAGCCACAGCACCCTAATCATCAGCTGCCAATGTTCTGGTGCCAGACACCACAGTAGAGCCCCAGAGGTCCTGTGGAGTCATGGCCCAAGAGGACGGAGCTCCCTGAGGAACCTACACGATTCTGGGTTAGATATTTGTCTTTATAATGTTATGGCTGATTGGTGTACACAGAAAGATAAAAGTACTATAAAAATATTTAAAATAATAATTGAAGTAGATTCTCTTCAAATATGGTGTTACAGAATGTTTCACAAGTCTCTGGATTTATTGCTTAAGAACCAAAAGAGCAGAGGGAGGAATTTGATCTCGACCGAGGTGGTTAACCCGCCTTCTGAAGGAACAAAGTTAATTTATTCAGTAGTTGATGAGGCTCATTGGCCAGATACTGTTGTCACGTCGAAGGGAAAATTCCCGTATGTTTTAAATTTGCATTAGTGTGACTGGATTTTATTTAATTTTACAGAAAGTAAAACTTGAAAACAGAACACCTTGATCATAATCTGTAAATTTAGAATCCATGTTAACTGCAGGACCACAAGACAGCTGAAGATATCATGGTGTCCTGTTGCTCTGCTTTGTTTTGTTTTTTTCCTGTTATTATTTCATTTATTCATCGTTAATCAGGACTTTTTACATGTCAGGTTTCTGGTGAATCTGGAAATAATTGGGGCTACACACCAGTGCAATACAGGGCATCACACACACACACACACACACACACACACACACACACACACACACACACACACACACACACACACACACACACACGATCAATTTAATATAGACAGTTCACCAACTCACATGTGTGTTGTTCTGTAGGTTGGAAACGAGGAAACCCAGAGGGGGGAACGCTTCTCGCTGAACCATCACTTATTTTGCATGATTTCTGTTACATGTTCATTAAGAATGTCAAACGACAGCTTAACAATTTTTTCAATTTCAAATGTATCCTGTAAATGTATAAATCATACAACCAGCTTTCACACTGATTCATGAACTATTGAACTTTTCTAGCTTCAGATTCTGATCAGAACAACAACAACAACAACTGGACAGTGCAGGTCCTGGAGCAAAATCAGAAGCTCCCACAAAATAGAAACAGCCTGTATAATGTAATAGACTATAAAATCTGCAAATCAACAAAACAGCGTACTTGGAAGCCCTCCAAGAGCAGATGCTGTGCTTTCGAGTGGTCTTAGAACAAAAGGGCCGCGAACAATTCAGGTGTTCATCACTTTCCTGAAAAGTTTCAGCCTATCAGTGAAATCTACACCTGTGGCCCCCAGCCTGCCTCGACCCCGTGTGTTTTTCTGTGGACTACACAGAGCAGCGACAAGTGGCCCCTATTGCAGCACCGGTGAGCTACTCGGGGCTGTTTATTTGGGAATTGAGCCTTGTGCACCTTCAATGCTCCCTCATTTTCTATTCTGTCACTACAAACTTATTGCAGGTGCACACATGCTTTCTGAAGCTACCTAAGCCTCTTGTAAGAGTGTGTTTGGATTACGTGTAGTGAACATACCCCAAACATCATCTTGTGTTTTAAAGTCTAAGTGGTAAGAGCATGTGCAGGTGCATTCTGCTCTCTATATCCCACGTTTTACAGTAACAAAGAAAAAAAAAAAGAATCCATTTTGTGTTGCATAAAGTTACATTTGTTAGCAATCATAAAACCAGATTGATGTAATGGCGTATAATGAAATCTCGTGAGTGATTGGCCTCGATGAAATTTGCCATCATTTTGTAACATCAAAGAGAAATGCTTTATTGATTGCTGCCTAGTCACTATCCTGCTCGGAGATAGAAATCTCATGGCTTTGATGTGAGAGTGTCTGGGTCTTACATCAGAGCCTGGGTCAACAACCTTGAAAGGCGAGCCTATTAAGAAAAAGTAACAAACACATTGCACTTTTAGAGCAGAAAGAGAAAGGATGAACCACTGTATCAAGTAAACATCATTTCATTGCTGATTATAAAAGAGCAGCAATGCAATTAAGATGCTATGCACATGCTAGATTAGCTTTGTACACAAATAGGCCGTCTTTGTTCGACAAACACAATGTAAACACTGAGCACAATCTGAGTGCGTGTGTGTGCATGTGTGCATGTGTGTGTGTGTTCTACCGAAAAGGTCTGAGCGAGCCGGCACATCAAAGCACAAATGAAGCCCGGTCTTCCTGCTGGATAAGGCCGGTAAACTACTCGGCGCTATTTAAGCCGCAGTCTACCTTCATGTGCGTTATCTTCACGGCTGTTAAGCATCGCTCTCTTCCACTTCTTCGAGTCATATCTGAACAGCTTTTAAAACTGGGAGGAAAAGAAATCAGTACTTCCAAACCTCTCCAGGTTAATTTCCAAACATGCCCAAGGGATTTTCACTACTCCATAACTAAATCACAGTGATGAGAGGACAGTAATAATGAGGTGAGGTTCATGGATGAGGGGTTATTGTGAAGATACATAAAAAAAATTAAAAAAAACATGTTTTCAGATTGATTGTTTAATAATTTTTTAGAAAAACAAACACTTCGCTTTGATGTTGTTCAATATTTAAAAATTGTTTTGTGATCTTTAAATTAGAGCCACAAATGAAAAGCACCCATAAAGAAATGCAAGAATTATTTTCATTTATGAAACCTTATCTTTGTATTGAATTATACTGGAAACCTTTTTCTCCCTAAAACATAATGTGGATAGATTCTATAGATAGATCGATTGCATTAGCATAATTTGTGTTTTTTTTTATTTTTGTTTTTTGTTTTTTAAATTTAATGAAATACATCTATTTAAAAAACATGTGAACGCCTCAACATCAGGTATGTTATTATTAGTTCATTAGTTGAATTATTATTTTAAAATGCATTTTATTTGTTTATGTATTTGTTTTCTACACTATTTTAGATTAATAATGAAGTAATTAACACATCCTATGAAATAATACAGATAATATGAACTTATGCTTTGATTAAACAAATCAGAATTATTTTATGTTTATATCTTTGAAATTCTTTACAATATTTCTGATGAATCTTGTCATACTCAAGGCGTTGTCTCAAACAATGTCTTCATAAGGAACTTTACTCAGGAGGCTTTTCCTAAACTTCCCACACAGGCGGAGGTGCTCGCTGCTTCTCCTCAGTTATCCCACGTGGAAACAGTTTGCTTTGGGAAATAATTAAATTTTTACTAACTACTAATTAACTACTAATTAAAATGCATCCAGTTATAACCAGAGAGCAAGAATGAAAATATACTGACGAAAATGTTCAGCCAAATCATATAGTGTAATATATTCTGGATTAATATAAATATTTTTACATAATTATACACCATCGAAAAATATATTAGTCATATTTAAATGTAGTCTTCATTCTGTGATTAAAGCAGTAGTGAAGAGCCAATAAAGTCTGAGAGACACTGGGGTTTTCCCTCTGTGTCTGAACACGACTTCCTATGTCTTTGAATGTTGCATTAATATACGACTGAGGGCGTAATTCAGCGCAGGCCACAGATCCTGTCTGCTCTCCACGCAGATGGGAAGTTTTGTTTATTGCGCTGATAGTTAAATGTTAGTCACCCTTATGAAATATGCCTTTGATAGGGATGGAAAATTGATTTATGACCTGACTTTTATCATCACTGCCTTATAACCCCTTCACCCTGAAGCACAGCCGTTTTCAGGAGAGAGGAAACCACCTGCTTTGATTTACTGTCAGCACAGTCCCAGACCAGAGGCCCAGTTTGATCCTCCTGAAACAAAGCCGCCAACCTAGCCTTAGCCACCTCGTGATCTGTAAACGATAAAGCTAGTCAGACTAAGGTAACTGAGTTGCTAAACAGTCTGGGAGAGATTTCAGGTGTTGGAGGAGGATGAAAGAGTTTTTAATGGTGAAGAAGGGATGCAGATTCAGTAGGATTTGTTCAGTAGATGCCGAACTTACACGAGAGCCAGATTATAATTTGATCGCGTAGCCGCGGAGGTGAGAGTCACGGGACGAACAGGGGCTCTGAGGCCGTCCTATACAGTTTTATATATTTTATTTAATTAATAATGGAGGACCCGCGACCCTGAACACAGGATTAAGCGGTATAGAAAATGAATGAATGAATGAATAATAATGGAGGAAATGTGTCCATTACTGGGTTATATGTGAAACCATGTTAAAAAATTATATTTAATCAGTCACCTGGCGTTTATAAAGTCAGAATAGACCAGTGAGGTACAAAACCACTAAACGTGTCTGACAACATTTCATTACAGTCTCTAATCTCTACAGCATGGGCTTGCATTAAACTTTGGGGCATTTGATGCCACCAGCAAAAGAGAGAGAGACATTTCACAGATACCATGACGTTTCAAATTAAAGCAGGAACAGATACAGGCCTACAGCAACCTAAAGAATGAAAGCCGTATTTATGCAACAAGATGGTACAAGAGACAAACCGATCTAAATACAGTAGGACGGTTTCACTATCTCTAATTCAATCTATACAGAGAAACACTACAGGCCTCAGTTACAGTATTAATGTCAGTCCTAAGACCAACAAACAACAAACAAGACATGTTATGGTCTGTATCACATGCCTTTAGCAAGCGTACAGTGATGGGAAAAGATGATTATACATTCATGGGAATTTTCTGGATTTATGCAAGAAGGTCAGATACCAGAGCCTCAAAGACGTATTTATATGAAACATGTTAAAAGTATACAGTTCATCAGGTCAGTAATTCTGCATCATATGTTTTCTTACTGTACATTAAAAAAAAACATGCGAACGAGACTTAATGATAAGTAAATATCTTATTGTCTTTATATTATGAATATTTTCTTAACTAATGAATATTTTGATTTATAAGTAAATATGGTAGGACTCTAGGATTTAGTAAAGTATTAAAACACTATTCTGTATACACATACTGTGGAGAAGGAATTTCACTGTGCTGTAATGTGACAAATAAAGGCTTAACTTAAGTTAGGAAACTGTGGTCAGAGTGCAGGGTCAGCGCCCCCTGGAGCAGATAGAGTTAAGGGCTTTGCTCAAGGGCTCGGCAGTGCTGTGGCTTGAACCCTCAACCTCCTGATCAGTGACCAAATAACTCATAGCCTCAATCGATTGAGCCACCACTACCCTCTAAACTACCTAGCTCTATGACCCAGTGATGTTGCACCTCCAAAAACCTATTTGCCTTTTAGAGGAGAGGTTTTGAGAAATTTGGGAAACGTTGGGAGCTGCAGAATTGGGCGTGATCTAGTAATACTCCTGTTTTAAATCAATGTTGATTTCTTTTGCAGTTACCCATGATCTGACCACATGCGTCACATCTAAAACCCCGGCCTCCCAGGAACTCCTCTAATGATCCAAACATGTGAAAATGTCTTGGATCCGAGGTCAGGACTGTATGGTGGACGTGGCAATAGCCGAGTTCCTGTAACATGTGAGTGGTGTTGGTGAATGAATGTGTGTACAGTTCACACAGACAGATGCGTCTCTTCTGCGAGTTAAGATCAAACTTTTAAAGGTCTTTAAAACCCCAGTCCATTACCCCTTCCTTCAATATGCATTTTGCATGGGATGAGAGTTGCCAGATTGTGTATTAATCACAATAAACACCATAAACCTGAATATGACGCCACTGCAAATCTTAAACTGGTACTCTGGAGTTCTATGTTCATTACCATCCATTCTACACATGCAGTACCACGGCTGAAATTTCATTTTTTTTTTTCAGAGTTTATTATAGTTAAGTGGTTTATGGTGGATTTAAGGAGGTCAAGACTGCCATTTAAAAACAGTTAATACAAATTTGTCTATTGTATTCTCACTTCATGTCCAATTTAGTTTATGTTAATGCTTATTTTTGTTATTCTGAAAACTCTTGCTTGCACCTTCTTCTTTTCCATGAATTTCCTTTTTTTTTTAATATATATTATTATTAAAGTCATGGATTTTTTTATTTATTAATTTTTTACATTATTTGAAATATATAGTTTTTTTCATATTACAATTATCAAATAAATACGTTTATAAATACAAAAAAAAATCATCAATACAATGACTTGTTTTTAAAGCAGTTTTATTATTGAAAGTTTGTTCTGCTAGTGATTGTACCCAACAATGCATGAATCAGAGCCAAGAAGAAATTTCACCCATATTCAGAGCTCAGCTCTCCTGGCGTTTTGCCTGACCGACAATAGAAGGTAAGATGTTTACACATGGGACTGCATTGTTTTTCAGATAATGCTATTTATTATTCTGTCCAGGTGGTTTATCAGGTTGGGACTGCTGAGATTGAAAAAGAAAAAGGAAAACGGGAACTTGCTAAGTGACCAACTATGTGATGTTTGGACCAAGGAAACAGAGAGAGAAAAAGACAGGATGCTGGTCTGGATATGAGTTCCTGAGATGTTCACTGGCTCTACGGACCTTTACATTAGGAGACTTCCAGTTTTACTAGATGAAGCTGTCCAGCCACGGCTCATGTCCTGGACAGAAAGATGCCGAGGGTCAGCGGTAATGCCGTCACAGCCCGTGTGTGTGTGTGTGTGTGTGTGTGTGTGTGTGTGTGTGTGTGTACTCGGACACTTCACCCACCATCCAACCTCCACGCTCTGATACTGCAGGCTCTTCTCTCCTGCTTTGATTTAAGCATGACAAACACTAAACATCTGTCTCTAATACACCTCCAGTGGTTTGATTGATGTTTTGGAGTGGTGTAGCATGAATGTGTTAAAATTCACAAAACACGAATCAATGCACATTTTGTCTATCAGACGTTCTTGAGTCAGTTATGTCACAGTTCATCAATTTCAGTCAGAAAGGTAAAAGGTTATTCTAAATTATTTTTATTTTCTGTTACACAATGAAACTTTACCTCTCTGAATATTTAGATCTGGATTTGGATTTAAATTTAGAGTAGACAAATCTCCATAATTTCTCTTATTAGATGGAAAAGGATTGTGTGCTATGTGCCTGGACTCCACTTCCTCTCTTCCTTTACTAAAAGGGAAGTGATGCAACAGGAAGTGACTGAACAGGAAGTGCGACATGAAGGATTTACACTAAGATTTGATCTGATAGAAAACATTTCTTTTAAAAGTTAATAAAAACCTCTTACCATGAACTAGTTATTAGTAATGCATTTATAAAATGTAGAAAAAACATGGAAACAGGTTCCTTATAGAAAACACATGCACACCTTTATTTAAAAAAAATCCTAAAAGGTTTGTTGTGTGGCCTCCTATTGGTGATATCTGTATTTGTATCTGTTCAGATGGAATAATCTGTTCATATTTGGTTTATATTTTAAATACACAGTATTTGTCATTTTAACACTTAAGGAAAGCAGTTGTTCCTATAGCAAGTCATTCATGTTAATTAAATCTCTTTATTATGTTCTGACATGGCAAGTGAAAATTTAGGGTCTTGGGTTTAATGAAAGATTATAAAGTAAAACTAATATTTATAACAAATCCAAATCTACTCAAACACCTTTTCCACAAAAGACACGTCGAAGCTGCAATTTGATCCTGAATTCTAACACAGACCTGTTAGCGGGTGAGATGAGCACATGCCACCCCGTCAGCACAGGCAGGTACAGACCTGAAACACACAGACACATCTGGTGTTAATGGTTTACATACACTGTGTGTGTGTGTGTGTGTGTGTGTGTGTGTGTGTGTGTAGGTGAGCAACG